>VDFB02306017.1:0-33097 GCA_007258455.2 Sequoia sempervirens
GCCTACTACACATCAATGAATAATCAAGTAATTTTTCCTCTTCACCTCCAAGGTGTACATAATTATGATCCTTTGTACAGATAAGAGGATAGGATTATGAACATGTTACAAAGGTCAAGGACTGACCCATCCCTATAGAGTACTTCCAAGTACCACTTGTTCATCCAATCTTCCCAAGTGGATCTCCACCAGTAATTCCCCTCAATCCCTCTACCATTCATCTCCACCAATTATGTGAGGAAAACTATCATCCTCTCATTTCCCCAAAGGTATCAACCAATTTGAGCCCTTAATCTTCACTTTTAATCTTATCCATCCAATCTTATGAACAAAAATTTATAAATTGGCCCCAACCTAGGACATTTTCATTACTCCTTGAAATTCAACCTTATGAAACTATGGAAGGAACTCTTATCCATAGTTATTGAGCACAACCACCTTACCATGGTGCAATAAGGTTAGCTTGTTGAGCATATTATTAGTATTATTTTTAGATCAATATTCATTAAGCTTTTGTTTTATCTTTAGTGTTGCTTGTATTTTTGGTAGGATAGTTTAATGTAGTTATTTATTTGTTCTCTATGCTCAAAATTTTATGTAAATATGAATATGTAGTACTAAGGGTTGTGTGATTGGCTGGTTATTACTATTTTGGCATGGTTGTAGGTCCCAATTCATTTACATTTATGTGGTCTATGTGAAATGTGATCACATTAGTTATGATAATTAAGTGGAAAGATCAATTTGGTATCTGTGTGCGAAGTAGGTTATTACAATCTTTGAAATGAATGAAATTTGGAATGTTCTATTTCATCATTATACTACTTCTAATTTTCCTTAATTTTGAATTTAACATTATACGTAAAGAATTTTCTTTTACTTTAAATGGATAAATATAGATTGTATTGCTTGAATGAGATCTTATTAATTCGTAACCCTTTACATATTATATATGGACACTTTCCAAATTTTAGCAAAAGTCCGCTCAAATCTTTAATGTACGAGATTTAAGATTTAAAATTTGATTAAACTGAATATGCATATTCTTGATGACAGAGAAAATAATTAAATATTACGCAATCCAGATGGATGAAAGCGTTCTTGCTTTTGAAATGTGTCAGTGACTATTGATTATATTTCTCCGTCACTGCGGATCAGAAAAGATGAAAATCATGTAAAAGTGTCCTGAGTTTCCATGGCGGAAAATCATAATTTGGTAGTTGGATTCAGAATAGCTCCATGCAGCCTGGTTTTATCTTTTGCAGCAATTAGGATCTGGAATGTTGCCTGAACAGTTAGTACATGATGCCAACATCTCCACAATTTCAAGCAGATTATCAATTGATTTGTTGTTGGTTGTATTCACTTTTTCCTTCGGGATAGATCGAGCAGAGACGGCTGGAGAAAACATAACGTTGAGCACCAGCAGCACTACCATAATTTTTAGAAGCACTGATCTCGCCATACTAACTGTCAAAGCTTATCTAATGTAAAGTAATGTGATCGGTTTACGAATAAAGGAAGAAAAGCAAGGTGAATATCTTTAGTGATACAGAGCAAAGATCGAGAATGGCTACGCATAAAGAAAGCAAATCATATATATAGAGACATACGACGGAGTGGAAGCGTATGAATAGGTCAAAATTGAAATTCCCTGGAGAAGGGTGATATTCAAAGTAAAAGCGGCAATTCAAAGAAGCTTTTATTTTAAGAAGTGTAGCTCAAACGAGACGTACTTTTCTTGGGTGATACAGAGCGAAGATCAAGAATGACGGACATGCAAGCGTATTAATAGGTCAATATTGAAATTTGCTCAGAATAGTGATATTCAAAGCAAAACTATGGCGTGTTGAAGAGGCCGCAATTCAAGATGAGGCGAAAGGACTTTCCTGGTCTTCGGGACTCATTTTTCTTGGACCAAACATTAAAATTAGAATTTAATGTATATTTGTATTTTGTTTTGATTTTTTTTTTTATTTGATTTTATTCATAATTAGTGTCTTTGATATAAATAATTTTTTTTTTGAAAAGATTAAATTTTTTATATTCAATAATTAATATTTTTTCTTAATGAATAGTATTTATATTACTAATTAAAATATAATGTATGTAGATTGGAGATCTCTCATGTCATAAATTTTTATCTATCAATGCTTGATTTATACAACATAGACTAGAAACACATAAAGTAAACAATATTCTTAAATAAATTAAAATATCTCTATAATTAATATGTTGCCAACCAAAAAATTTCTATGCTAGAAGTTTGTATTTTAATACATTGAATACTTGAACTAGAAGCTTAAGAAAATATGTCAAGAAGTTAAACATTTTTCTTAATATTATCCTCATGCTAAAGTAATTTGAGGAACAAATGATAGGAAAAACGACCATTGACCAATTATAAGGACTTTTTGTATGAAGGGAGATATCTTTAGCTTATCAAATTGAGAAGCCATTGGAAATAAGATAATGAAATCCTTTAATATTAAAAACATATATCAATAGAACAAGAGGAAAACCTTACTGAATATACCAAAAGAAGACTAAATTACTAAAAAATGAAAATCACTAACTATAAGGACGGTAGAAGCATTCCTAATAGGTATTGGAACTAGCTAAAAAGTGTTTAAACTAAGAACCATAGCATTCAACATGGATAATTTGAAAGACTACCTTTTTCTCTCATGGGCTTTCCCCAATCAATTTAGATATTTAAAACACCTTTTGGTTATATTTTTTTAGCAATGCCACTATCTAAGATATATCCACTCTACATAAAAACCAATTTTCTCCAAAATGACAACCAACAAGAGGAAGTGACTAATTTACAGATAAAGATATCTAGTAATGAAATTAGAGCATATTTAAAAGAAAATTTATGAAAGTAGAATTAAAAATTAATTCATGGTCCTAAAATTTAGATATATATTTGATATTTCCTAAGATGTTAATGATAAATCCTTAATAACTAACACTAAATGATTTAGGGAAAACTTTATTCAAGTCAAGGTTGGTGATATCCCAAATAAGTTCATAGAGTTCATAAGGGATGCCATCCCTTCATATGGATTTATAATTAGGCATGTATGGCATTACTAATAGGAGGTTGTCTTGAAATAGGAGTTTATCACAAGCCACAATTTAAGTTGAGGAAAAAAGGGTATCCACATCTAAATAAATATTGAGTTTTCTCTTCATAATCATTACAACTATTTTAATCGTTTAAAACCTTAATGTAATGCTAGATGAAACAATTCATACAATTGGGAAGCTAGGTAATAAATTTTCCTGGTATTAATCTTTTAAATGGAGTTTCTCACACATAAAGTCCTAGTGATGTATAGTACTGACTATTATGAAGTTTATTATTTAATTGATCGCCCCAAACAATGTAGGTGTCAACGAATTAGACTTATTGGCACACACTCACCCCGTAAAATTGAAAGTTTTTATTAAAGTGTACCACTTCTAGTTGAGTAAAAAGCCAATTCATCTTGAATGACATGCCTACATAAGATTTGCATTAAATCCTTGATGGATAAGTGACCAAACATACTTAAAAGACATACGTAGTGTGAGTATTTTTATTATTCCACAAAGTAGATAGCATTTCATCATTGTTAAAATATGGCACAAGATTCCAAACAAATAAGAGGTGAGCCATTATGGATGTCTAATGAGCGATTAACAAAGTAGATAGCATTTCATCATTGTTAAAATATGGCACAAGATTCCAAACAAATAAGAGGTGAGCCATTATGGATGTCTAATGAGCGATTAATGTGTTTAGAAAGAAATTTCATTTATCAAATTTAGTTTTTAGAAGTTTCCTAATGAAAATGTGAACGACTATTCAAAGACCAGATTAGCCATATCGAAATAATAACTAAAGAACTAGTAGGATTTAAACAACTCATTTGCAAGGCATGGTGAAAGGAAAGGCATTTTAATTGAATCACACAATTGATAACAATGTTGGGAGATTTAATAAATTGATTTTGAAAAGTGCCAATAACACCCTAGTGTATGAGTCATGGCCATGTGTAACTTTTCCACACATATCTATTGTTGGTTAGGATTGATGTTAAATAAAATAATACCTATCCACATGACATGAGACATAGTTGATAGAGGAAAATTGGTAAGTTTGATCTCCTAAAGACAAAGACTACCTAGAAGACTAAATATCTATAAAATATCCTGTATAGTGAATTTGTACCATGTAGGTATATTTTATCCCTAGAACATTCCAAGGGATGTACTTAGTGAAGATAAAGTGTAGTGAAATTTCCTAGGAACCAAACCACTGCAAGGAGATGCAACTATTTCACATAAACCAATTATAAATTTGAGAGGTTTGTATTTCATGAAGAAAAAGTGTAGTGACATTTCCTAGGAACCCAACCACTACAATACAAAGAAAATATTTCACACAAACCAATTATAAGTTTTAGGAGAGAAATCTCAAAGTACATGTGTCATTTTTATGAATAAATTACCTTCTTCAACCTCGTCAAGAGGTCTATATGAGTGTCTAATTTCATTTAGTGTAGAATTAATTTGACCTGTCAAATTTGCATGGAATAAAGAACTCACAACGATTGGTGTTCTTAAATAACAAAGACTACCAACTTCTTTAGAAGGTTCATTAGGAGAGTAAGAGGGAGTTGATAGCATAAACAATATTTACTTGTGCTTTTTTCTAGTGTTATGATGAAAATGAGCTACTATAGTTGAGACTTTAGAAGACAAGTCATTATGATTGTCCACATTGTTGAACTTAGGTCTTTTATTGAGCCCATTATAGCCACCTTTTGGGTGACAACATTAATCAAAATATTTCTACATACCTAAATGGTTCATACACTAGCTTGAAGACTAGTTTAGGTTTGTAAGTGATGATAAAACAATCTTTGATTTTATATTTAGAGGATTGATACTTAAAACATGTATTTACAATTTACTAATATATAGAAGATGGGAAGATGGTGCATGTTATGGATGCGCATAGCATAGTTTCATTTAAATAGTGAGATAGGTCTATTTCCACATAGATCCCATGTGAATGAGCTAAATAAAACTTGTCATTTCAAAACATTACATCCTCTTAAAAAAGAAAATAACATAGATTAATAGAAAATAACAAATCAAAGGTAAACCAAAAACTTGGCCACACATTTTCCATTGACTATGCTTAAACATAATCCAGTTTATCAGTCAAAAATTATATTTTGACCAATAAAAATAGAACAAATATTTACCACCTTTTGATTTGAATGAGGTATACAATTGCTATCGACTATTTGATCGCTAAATTAAATGATACTTAATAAAAGGCATACACCTTAATACCCTAATAATATAACAACAAAATCCTTTTGACTTGCAACATATTTATCAATTAGGTAACTTCTTACCCTTTAAAGTTTATGACCATTTCAACAAGATTTTATACGTATATTATACGTCCTTTTGACTTGCTTGTTGAGTGTCTAACGCGCCATTGTGTGAGTTCAGAATTTTGAATGGGTCCTTTTACGAATTACAATAGTCAACTATTCGGAGAGTTCGTCTATCCGTGACTTCCCACTATCAATATATTGCATTATATATTCTCTAACTTCTATATGAAATATATTCATCTTCATTCGATCTCTCCAAACTACATTGCATTTCCCCTTCTATCAACCACCCAGCTTTTGCTTGTGCCGAGTTATTCAACGTGAACTACTTCCATTTCGAAGGACGCTCTCCAGCAGCAAATATGGCAAGATCAATGTTTATGAGAACCAAGACAGTGCTTCTTCTTCTAGCCGTTATATTTTCCCTGCAAGTTTCTGCCCGATACAACCTTAAGACTAATGTAAATACAAACGCAGATATTAGCTACAACAAAGCAACTAGTTATCTGTTCCAAGTTGTGGAGAGGTTACCATCATGTACCAACTGCGCAAGCTATATTCCAAATTCTAACTGCTGCAAACAATAAAACAGGGCAGCGTATGGGAAACCCAACGTTCAGACTCATATGTACTCTAATTGATATTCGAGTAAAAAACAACAATCATTTTCTTCTTCTAAAAAAACTGAGAGATGCTTTTAATTAACTTTTATCTGTATAATCTGCACTGTTAAAAGAGCAATATAAACTATTCTCTTCCAGTCTTCACTGCTACGTTTCACAGCTCCAGTTTGAGTTTGTAATAAGGTTCCGGTTGAGTTTGTGCTTATGTTATCCAAATAATAAAATTTGGATAAAATTTGGGAAGGAGATTTTTTTTAAATGTGAATAAATTTGTCTTATATAAATTTGAATTAAAAAAGTAAAATAATAAATTCATACAACTTGCAAGTATGTTTCTTACCTAGTTTATTCCAGACACATACTTCAAATACAATATAGACCTCATCTTCTATGCCGATCATACACTTCCATAAGACCTCAACATGGGCTGCTCCTGCTAATGAGGAGGCTTTGACGACACCTACTCATCCAACCATAGCTAATCTCTTCCAGCTTGACTTTGACATTGCCAATGAAAGGAGATATGGAGCCATCGAACCCTCCTGGTGCTATGATCGCTCCAGGAAGAAATATTAGAGGGGATGGTAGTGAGTCGAAAGAAGCCTGAGCAGCTAGATCAGACTGTCGATTGACAGAAATGCCGGAGGAGGGACTGTATATATAGCTCACTCCTAGGAGCATTTCATTAGATTCTTGAGTGTATACCGAATGGGAAACCCTAGAAAATGAATAGTGGCAGGAGGCGATGACGAACAAGCGCGAGAGACGGCAATAATCTTTTGATCCATAGAAAACAGTATTTCTTTACCTCTCACTCAGCTCCCCATTAGCCATGGGTGGGAAAGGATCGAGGATTGGAGTTGTTATGTCCTCATCTGTAGCTCCCCTTCTTCGAAACAACAAACAAATCCATTCATGTCTCGCCCAACTGAATTGTTAAAACAAAACATCATTTCAAAATATATTTTATAAAAGATGACCATCCCTTATCCATACAAATAATAGGGCGAACCAGAATGAATTTCTAAGACTACTTTGAAGTTTGCTGAATTTCAAATTTCACAGATGGAACTTGGAGAGACCTATGATTTAGATTATGTTGTGATAATATCAATTCAATTATTAAATGTTTAAATATCAACTCAAAAAATTTATCATTTGAATAAGAATAAGCAACTATCTCAGACCATTTCTAAAAGTCAATAATAACTGCCATTTAGTGTTCTCCCTGATGTGTAGTTCTCCCATTTTAGATTCTCTTTCTTTGACGGTTAAAAAAAAAAATGAAAAATGGTGAAGGGCTTAATGTAGAGAATGCTCTCTTAATAATCGTAACCCTTTACATATTATATATGGACACTTTCCAAATTTTAGCAAAAGTCCGCTGAAATCTTTAATGTACGAGATTTAAGATTTAAAATTTGATTAAACTGAATATGCATATTCTTGATGACAGAGAAAATAATTAAATATTACGCAATCCAGATGGATGAAAGCGTTCTTGCTTTTGAAATGTGTCAGTGACTATTGATTATATTTCTCCGTCACTGCGGATCAGAAAAGATGAAAATCATGTAAAAGTGTCCTGAGTTTCCATGGCGGAAAATCATAATTTGGTAGTTGGATTCAGAATAGCTCCATGCAGCCTGGTTTTATCTTTTGCAGCAATTAGGATCTGGAATGTTGCCTGAACAGTTAGTACATGATGCCAACATCTCCACAATTTCAAGCAGATTATCAATTGATTTGTTGTTAGTCGTGCCTGCATTTGTATTCACTTTTTCCTTGGGGATAGATCGTGCAGAGAC
Source organism: Sequoia sempervirens (assembly GCA_007258455.2). Lineage (NCBI taxonomy): Eukaryota > Viridiplantae > Streptophyta > Pinopsida > Cupressales > Cupressaceae > Sequoia > Sequoia sempervirens. The sequence continues at coordinate 7,837 of VDFB02306017.1, forward strand.
GGCTAGAGAAAACATAACGTTGAGCACCAGCAGCACTACCATAATTTTCAGAAGCATTGATCTCGCCATACTAACTGTCAAAGCTTATCTAATGTAAAGTAATGTGATCGGTTTACGAATAAAGGAAGAAAAGCAAGGTGAATATCTTAAGTGATACAGAGCAAAGATCGAGAATGGCTACGCATAAAGAAAGCAAATCATATATATAGAGACATACGACGGAGTGGAAGCGTATGAATAGGTCAAAATTGAAATTCCCTGGAGAAGGGTGATATTCAAAGTAAAAGCGGCAATTCAAAGAAGCTTTTATTTTAAGAAGTGTAGCTCAAACGAGACGTACTTTTCTTGGGTGATACAGAGCGAAGATCAAGAATGACGGACATGCAAGCGTATTAATAGGTCAATATTGAAATTTGCTCAGAATAGTGATATTCAAAGTAAAACTATGGCGTGTTGAAGAGGCCGCAATTCAAGATGAGGCGAAAGGACTTTCCTGGTCTTCGGGACTCATTTTTCTTGGACCAAACATTAAAATTAGAATTTAATGTATATTTGTATTTTGTTTTGATTTTTTTTTTTAAATTTGATTTTATTCATAATTAGTGTCTTTGATATAAATAAAAAAAGTTTTTGAAAGGATTAAATATTTTATATTCAATAGTTAATATTTTTTCTTATTTATATTACTAATTAAAATATAATGTATGTAGATTGGTGATCTATCATGTCATAAATTTTTATCTATCAATGCTTGATTTATACAACATAGACTAGAAACACATAAAGTAAACAATATTCTTAAATAAATTAAAATATCTCTATAATTAATATGTTACCAACAAAAAAATTTCTATGCTAGAAGTTTGTATTTTAATACATTGAATACTTGAACTAGAAGCTTAAGAAAATATGTCAAGAAGTTAAACATTTTTCTTAATATTATCCTCATCCTAAAGTAATTTGAGGAACAAATGATAGGAAAAATGACCATTGACCAACTATAAGGACTTCTTGTATGAAGAGAGATATCTTTAACTTATCAAATTGATAATCCATTTGAAATAAGATAATGAAATCCTTTAATATTAAAAAAATATATCAATAGAACAAGAGGAAAAACTTACTAAATTACAAAAAAATGAAAATCACTAACTATAAGGATGGTAGAATCATTCCTAATAGGTATTGGAACTAGCTAAAATGTGTTTAAACTAAGAACCATAGCATTCAACATGGATAATTTGAAAGACTAACTTTTTCCTCAAGGGCTTTCCCAATCAATTTAGATATTTAAAACACCTTATTATATTTTTTAGCAATGCTAATTATCTAAGATATATATCCACTCTACATAAAAACCATTTTTTTTTTTTTTTTCAACCAACAAGAGGAAGTGACTAATTTGTAGATAAAGATATCTAGTAATTAAATTAGAGCATATTTAAAAGAAAATTTATGAAAGTAGAATTACAAATTAATTCATGGTCCTAAAATTTAGATATATATTTGATATTTCCTAAGATGACAATGATGAATCCTTAATAACTAACACTAAATGATTTAGGGAAAACTTTATTGAAGTCAAGGTTGGTGATATCCCAAATAAGTTCATAGAGTTCACAAGGGATGCCATCCCTTCATATGGATTTATCATTACGCATGTATGGCATTACTAATAGGAGTTTGTCTTGAAATAGGAGTTTATCACAAGCCACAACTTAAGTTGAGGAAAAAAAAGTATCCACATCTAATTAAATATTGAGTTTTCTCTTCATAGTCATTACAATTATTTTAATCTTTTAAAACCTTAATGTAATGCTAGATGAAACAATTCATACAATTGGGAAGCCAGGTAATAAATTTTCCAATATATTTGATGGTATTAATCTTTTAAATGGAGTTTCTCACACATAAAGTCCTAGTGATGTATAGTATTGACTAGCATGAAGTTTATTATTCAATTGATCACCCCAAACAATGTAGGTATCAACCAATTAGATTTATTGGCACACAATCATCCCGTAAAATTGAAAGTTTTTATTAAAGTGTACCGCTTCTAGTTGAGTAAAAGTCAATTCATCTCTTGAATGACATGCCTGCTAAGATTTGCATTAAATCCTTTGATGGATAAGGACCAAACATACTTCAAAAGACACATTTAGTGTGAGTATTTTTATTATTCCAATAAAAGTAGATAGCATTTCATCATTGTTAAAATATGGCACAAGATTCCAAACAAATAAGAGGTGAGCCATTATGGATGTCTAATGAGCGATTAATGTGTTTAGAAAGAAATTTGATTTATCAAATTTAGTTTTTAGAAGTTTCTTAATGAAAATTTGAACCACTATTCAAAGACCAGCTTAGCCATATTGAAATAATAACTAAAGAGCTAGTAGGATTTAAACAGCTCATTTGCAAGGCATGGTGAAAGGAAAGGCATTTTAATTGAATCACACAATTTATAAAAATGTTGGGAGATTTAATAAATTGATTTTGAAAAGTACCAATAACACCCTAGTATATGAGTCATGGCCATGTGTAACTTTTCCACACATATCTATTGTTGGTTAGGATTGATGTTAAATAAAATAATACCTATCCACATGACATGAGACATAGTTGATAGAGGAAAATTGATAAGTTTGATCTCCTAAAGACAAAGACTACCTAGAAGACTAGATATCTATAAAATATCCTGTATAGTGAATTTGTACCATGTAGGTATATTTTATCCCTAGAACATTCCAAGGGATGTACTTAGTGAAGATAAAGTGTAGTGAAATTTCCTAGGAACCAAACCACTGCAAGGAGATGCAACTATTTCACATAAACCAGTTATAAATTTGAGAGGTTTGTATTTCATGAAGAAAAAGTGTAGTGACATTTCCTAGGAACCCAACCACTACAATACAAAGAAAGTATTTCACACAAACCAATTATTAGTTTTAGGAGAGAAACCTCAAAGTACATGTGTCATTTTTATGAATAAATTACCTTCTTCAACCTCGTCAAGAGGTCTATATGAGTGTCTAATTTCATTTAGTGTAGAATTAATTTGACCTGTCAAATTTGCATGGAATAAAGAACTCACAACGATTGGTGTTCTTAAATAACAAAGACTACCAACTTCTTTAGAAGGTTCATTAGGAGAGTAAGAGGGAGTTGATAGCATAAACAATATTTACTTGTGCTTTTTTCTAGTGTTATCATGAAAATGAGCTACTATAGTTGAGACTTTAGAAGACAAGTCATTATGATTGTCCACATTGTTGAACTTAGGTCTTTTATTGAGCCCATTATAGCCACCTTTTGGGTGACAACATTAATCAAAATATTTCTACATACCTAAATGGTTCATACACTAGCTTGAAGACTAGTTTAGCTTTGTAAGTGATGATAAAACAATCTTTGATTTTATATTTAGAGGATTGATACTTAAAACATGTATTTACAATTTACTAATATATAGAAGATGGGAAGATGGTGCATGTTATGGATGCGCATAGCATAGTTTCATTTAAATAGTGAGATAGGTCTATTTCCACATAGATCCCATGTGAATGAGCTAAATAAAACTTGTCATTTCAAAACATTACATCCTCTTAAAAAAGAAAATAACATAAATTAATAGAAAATAACAAATCAAAGGTAAACCAAAAACTTGGCCACACATTTTCCATTGACTATGCTTAAACATAATCCAGTCAAAAATTATATTTTGACCAATAAAAATAGAACAAATATTTACCACCTTTTGATTTGAATGAGGTATACAATTGCTATCGACTATTTGATCGCTAAATTAAATGATACTTAATAAAAGGCGTACACCTTAATACCCTAATAATATAACAACAAAATCCTTTTGACTTGCAACATATTTATCAATTAGGTAACTTCTTACCCTTTAAAGTTTATGACCATTTCAACAAGATTTTATACGTATATTATACGTCCTTTTGACTTGCTTGTTGAGTGTCTAACGCGCCATTGTGTGAGTTCAGAATTTTGAATGGGTCCTTTTACGAATTACAATAGTCAACTATTCGGAGAGTTCCTCTATCCGTGACTTCCCACTATCAATATATTGCATTATATATTCTCTAACTTCTATATGAAATATATTCATCTTCATTCGATCTCTCCAAACTACATTGCATTTCCCCTTCTATCAACCACCCAGCTTTTGCTTGTGCCGAGTTATTCAACGTGAACTACTTCCATTTCGAAGGACGCTCTCCAGCAGCAAATATGGCAAGATCAATGTTTATGAGAACCAAGACAGTGCTTCTTCTTCTAGCCGTTATATTTTCCCTGCAAGTTTCTGCCCGATACAACCTTAAGACTAATGTAAATACAAACGCTAGTATATTAGCTACAACAAAGCAACTAGGTTATCCGCTCCAAGTTGTGAGAGTGTTACCATCATGTACCTAATCCGGCGCCAGTTTTGGCGTATTCCAAATTCTAAACCTGCAAACAATAAAGGCAGCGATGGAAACTCCAACGCTTGCACTATATGTACTCTAATTGATATTCGAGTAAAAAACAACAATCATTTTCTTCTTCTAAAAAAACTGAGAGATGCTTTTAATTAACTTTTATCTGTATAATCTGCACTGTTAAAAGAGCAATATAAACTATTCTCTTCCAGTCTTCACTGCTACGTTTCACAACTCCAGTTTGAGTTTGTAATAAGGTTCCGGTTGAGTTTGTGCTTATGTTATCCAAATAATAAAATTTGGATAAAATTTGGGAAGGAGATTTTTTTTAAATGTGAATAAATTTGTCTTATATAAATTTGAATTAAAAAAGTAAAATAATAAATTATACAACTTGTAAGTATGTTTCTATCTAGTTTATTCCGTATACATACTTCAAATACAATATAGACCTCATCATCTATGCCATCATACACTTCTATAAGACTCAACATGGGCTGCCTCGCTAATGAGGAGGCTTTGATCACACTCTTACCATCCAACCATAGCTAATCTCTTCCAGCTTCACTTTGACATTACCAATGAAAGGAGATATGGAGCCATCGAACCCTCCTGGTGCTATGATCGCTCCAGGAAGAAATTTTAGAGGGGATGGTAGTGAGTCGAAAGAAGCCTGAGCAGCTAGATCAGACTGTCGATTGACAGAAATGCCGGAGGAGGGACTGTATATATAGCTCAAGCCCTAGGAGCATTTTATTGATTCTCGAAAGTGTATGCTTAATGGGAAACCTCTAGAAATGAATAGTGGGTGTGGAGGTATGAAGGACGTAACAAGCGCTAGAGACGGGCAATAATCTTTTTGATCCATAGAACAGATTTCTTTACCTTCACTCAGCCCCCATTAGCTATGGGTGGGAAAAGGATCGAGATTGGGAGCGTCCTCATCCCTTCAAACAACAAACAAATCCATTCATGTCTCGGCCTAACCAATTCATAAACAAAAACATCATTTCAAATATATTTCGGCAAAAGATGACCAGCCTTATCCTCGTATAAATAATAGGGCTAACCGAATGAATTTCAAAGAATACTTTGAAGTTTGTCAATTTCAAATTTCACATGGAACTTGAGAGATCCTATGATTTAGATTATGTTGTGATAATATCAATTCAGTTATTAAATGTTTAAATATCAACTCAAAAAATTTATCATTTGAATAAGAATAAGCAACTATCTCAGACCATTTCTAAAAGTCAATAATAACTGCCATTTAGTGTTCTCCCTGATGTGTAGTTCTCCCATTTTAGATTCTCTTTCTTTGACGGTTAAGAAAAAAAAAATGAAAAATGGTGAAGGGCTTGATGCAGAATGCTCTCTTTACTAATTCAGAACCCTTACATATTATATATCGACACTTTCCAAATTTTAGCAAAAGTCCACTGAAATCTTTAATGTACGAGCTTTAAGATTTAAGATTTGATTAAACTGAATATGCATATTCTTGATGACAGAGAAAATAATTAAATATTACGCAATCCGATGGATGAAAGCCGCTCTTGCTTTTGAAATGTGTCGGACTATTGATTATGGTATTTCTCCGCCACCGCTGGATCGAAAAAGATGAAAATCATGTAAAAGTGTCCTGTCATGGCGGAAAATCATAACTCCTCCCAGTTGGATTCCACAGCCCATGCAAACCGGTTTTATCTTATGCAAAGAATTAGATCCGGAATGTGGCCTGCACAGTTAGGACAGGACGCTAACATTTCCACAATTTCAAGCATATTATCAATCGATTTATTGTTGTTCATGCTTGTCTTCGTATTCGCTTTTTCCTTGAGGATTGATCACGCAGAAACAGCGAGAGAAAACATAACGTTGAGCATAAGCAACACTACCATAATTTTCAGAAGCATTGATCTCGCCTATACTAACTGCCAAAAGCTATCCAATAAAGTAATGTGGATCGGGTTTACTTATCAAAGGAAGAAAAGTACAGAATATCTTAAGTGATACAGAGCAAAGATCGAATGGTTAATGCATAAAGAAAGTAAATCATGTGATATAGAGACACGACCTGAGTGGAAGCGTATGAATAGGGTCAAAATTGAAATTCCCCGGAGAAGGGTGATATCTAAAGTAAAAAGCTGCGAATCAAAAGAAGCTTTTATTTTAAGCAGCGTAGCTCAACGAATTTATTCTTTCTTGGGTGATACAAGAGCTAAGATCAAGAATGACTGGACATGCAAGCGCATTAATAGGTCAATATTGAAATTTGCTCTAATAGTGATATATATTCAAAGCAAAACTATGGTTGTTGAAGAGGCTTAATTCAAGATGAGGCGAAGACTTTCCGGTCTTCTGACTCATTTTTCTTTGGACCAAACATTAAAATTAGAATTTAATGTATATTTGTATTCTGTTTTGATTTTTTTTTTTTTATTATTTTTGATTTTATTCATAATTAGTGTCTTTGATATAAATAAAAAAAGTTTTTGAAAGGATTAATTTTTTTATATTCAATAATTAATATTTCTTCTTAATGGATAGTATTTATATTACTAATTAAAATATAATGTATGTAGATTGGTGATCTATCATGCCATAAATTTTTATCTATCAATGCTTGATTTATACAACATAGACTAGAAACACATAAAGTAAACAATATTCTTAAATAAATTAAATATCTCTATAATTAATTACATAACCAAAAATTTCTATAAATAGAAGTTTGTATTTTAATACATTGAATACTTGAACTAGAAGTTTAAGAAAATATGTCAAGAAGTTAACATTTTTCTTTAATATTATCCTCATCCCAAAGTAATTTGAGGAACAAATGATAGGAAAAACGATCATTACCAATTATAAGGATCTTTGTATGAAGGGAGATATCTTTAACTTATCAAAATTGAGAAGCCATTGAAATAAGATAAATGAAAATCCTTTAATATTAAAAACATATATCAATAGAACAAGAGGAAAACCCATCGAATATAAATTAAAAAGAAGACTAAATTACTAAAAAATGAAAATCGCTTTAACTATAAGGGATCTGAGAAGCATTCCATTATGTAGGTTGAACTAGCTCAAAAGTGTTTAAACTAAGAACCATAGCATTCAACATGGATAATTTGAAAGACTAACTTTTTCCCTCATGGGCTTTCCCCAATCAATTTAGATATTTAAAACACATTTTGGTTATATTTTTTTAGCAATGCCACTATCTAAGATATATCCACTCTACATAAAAAACATTTTTCTCCAAAATGCAACCAACAAGAGGAAGTGACTAATTTGTAGATAAAGATATCTAGTAATGAAATTAGAACATATTTAAAAGAAAATTTACGAAAGTAGAATTACAAATTAATTCATGGTCTTAAAATTTAGATATATATTTGATATTTCCTAAGATGTTAATGGTAAATCCTTAATAACTAACACTAAATGATTTAGGGAAAACTTTATTGAAGTCAAGGTTGGTGATATCCCAAATAAGTTCATACAGTTCACAAGGGATGCCATCCCTTCATATGGATTTATCGTTACGCATGTATGGCATTACTAATAGGGGGTTGTCTTGAAATAGGAGTTTATCACAAGCCACAACTTAAGTTGAGGAAAAAAAAGTATCCACATCTAATTAAATATTGAGTTTTCTCTTCATAGTCATTACAATTATTTTAATCTTTTAAAACCTTAATGTAATGCTAGATGAAACAATTCATTCAATTGGGAAGCTAGGTAATAAATTTTCCAATATATTTGATGGTATTAATCTTTTAAATGGAGTTTCTCACACATAAAGTCCTAGTGATGTATAGTATTGACTAGCATGAAGTTTATCATTCAATTGATCGCCCCAAACAATGTAGGTATCAACCAATTAGACTTATTGGCACACAATCACCCCGTAAAATTGAAAGTTTTTATTAAAGTGTACCACTTCTAGTTGAGTAAAAAGCCAATTCATCTTGAAGGACATGCCTACATAAGATTTGCATTAAATCCTTGATGGATAAGTGACAAAACATACTTAAAAGACATATGTAGTGTGAGTATTTTTATTATTCCACAAAGTAGATAGCATTTCATCATTGTTAAAATATGGCACAAGATTCCAAACAAATAAGAGGTGAGCCATTATGGATGTCTAATGAGTGAGTAATGTGTTTAGAAAGAAATTTGATTTATCAAATTTAGTTTTTAGAAGTTTCTTAATGAAAATTTGAACCACTATTCAAAGACTAATTTAGCCATATTGAAATAATAACTAAAGAACTAGTAGGATTTAAACAACTCATTTGCAAGGCATGGTGAAAGGAAAGGCATTTTAATTGAATCACACAATTGATAACAATGTTGGGACATTTAATAAATTGATTTTGAAAAGTACCAATAACGCCCTAGTATATGAGTCATGGCCATGTGTAACTTTTCCACACATATCTATTGTTGGTTAGGATTGATGTTAAATAAAATAATACCTATCCACATGACATGAGACATAGTTGATAGAGGAAAATTGATAAGTTTGATCTCCTAAAGACAAAGACTACCTAGAAGACTAAATATCTATAAAATATCCTGTATAGTGAATTTGTACCATGTAGGTATATTTTATCCCTAGAACATTCCAAGGGATGTACTTAGTGAAGATAAAGTGTAGTGAAATTTCCTAGGAACCAAACCACTGCAAGGAAATGCAACTATTTCACATAAACCAATTATAAATTTGAGAGGTTTGTATTTCATGAAGAAAAAGTGTAGTGACATTTCCTAGGAACCCAACCACTACAATACAAAGAAAATATTTCACATAAACCAATTATAAGTTTTAGGAGAGAAATCTCAAAGTACATGTGTCATTTTTATGAATAAATTACCTTCTTCAACCTCGTCAAGAGGTCTATATGAGTGTCTAATTTCCTTTAGTGTAGAATTAATTTGAACTATCAAATTTGCATGGAATAAAGAACTCACAAGGATTGGTGTTCTGAAATAACAAGGACTACCAACTTCTTTAGAAGGTTCATTAGGAGAGTAAGAGGGAGTTGATAGCATAAACAATATTTACTTGTGCTTTTTTCTAGTGTTATGATGAAAATGAGCTACTATAGTTGAGACTTTAGAAGACAAGTCATTATGATTGTCCACATTGTTGAACTTAGGTCTTTTATTGAGCCCATTATAGCCACCTTTTGGATGACAACATTAATCGAAATATTTCTACATACCTAAATGGTTCATACACTAGCTTGAAGGCTAGTTTAGGTTTGTAAGTGGTGATAAAACAATCTTTGATTTATATTTAGACGATTGATACTTAAAACATGTATTTACAATTTACTAATATATAGAAGATGGGAAGATGGTGCATGCTATGGATGCGCATAGCATAGTTTCATTTAAATATTGAGATAGGTCTATTTCCACATAGATCCTATGTGAATGAGCTAAATAAAGCTTGTCATTTCAAAACATTACATCCTCTTAAAAAAGAAATAACATGGATTAATAGAAAATAACAAATCAAAGGTAAACCAAAAATTTGGCCACACATTTTCCATTGACCATGCTTAAACATAATCCAGTTTAGCAGTCAAAAATTATATTTTGACCAATAAAAATAGGGCAAATATTTACCATCTTTTGATTTGAATGAGGTGTACAATTGCTATCGACTATTTGATCACTAAATTAAATGATACTTAAATAAAAGCATACACCTTAATACCCTAATAATATAACAACAAAATCCTTTTGACTTGCAACATATTTATCAATTAGGTAACTTCTTACCCTTTAAAGTTTATGACCATTTCAACAAGATTTTATACGTATATTATACGTCCTTTTGACTTGCTTGTTGAGTGTCTAACGCGCCATTGTGTGAGTTCAGAATTTTGAATGGGTCCTTTTACGAATTACAATAGTCAACTATTCGGAGAGTTCGTCTATCCGTGACTTCCCACTATCAATATATTGCATTATATATTCTCTAACTTCTATATGAAATATATTCATCTTCATTCGATCTCTCCAAACTACATTGCATTTTCCCTTCTATCAACCACCCAGCTTTTGCTTGTGCCGAGTTATTCAACGTGAACTACTTCCATTTCGAAGGACGCTCTCCAGCAGCAAATATGGCAAGATCAATGTTTATGAGAACCAAGACAGTGCTTCTTCTTCTAGCCGTTATATTTTCCCTGCAAGTTTCTGCCCGATACAACCTTAAGACTAATGTAAATACAAACGCAGATATTAGCTACAACAAAGCAACTAGTTATCTGTTCCAAGTTGTGGAGAGGTTACCATCATGTACCAACTGCGCAAGCTATATTCCAAATTCTAACTGCTGCAAACAATAAAACAGGGCAGCGTATGGGAAACCCAACGTTCAGACTCATATGTACTGTAATTGATATTCGAGTCAAAAAAATAAATCATTTCCTTCTTCTAAAAAGACTGAGAGATGCTTTTAATTAACTTTTATCTGTATAATCTGCACTGTTAAAAGAGCAATATAAACTATTCTCTTCCAGTCTTCACTGCTACGTTTCACAGCTCCAGTTCGAGTTTGTAATAAGGTTCCGGTTGAGTTTGTGTTTATGTTATCCAAATAATAAAATTTGGATAAAATTTAGGAAGGAGATTTTTTTTAAATGTGAATAAATTTGTCTTATATAAATTTGAATTAAAAAAGTAAAATAATAAATTCATACAACTTGCAAGTATGTTTCTTACCTAGTTTATTCCAGACACATACTTCAAATACAATATAGACCTCATCATCTATGCCGATCATACACTTCCATAAGACCTCAACATGGGCTGCTCCTGCTAATGAGGAGGCTTTGACGACACCTACTCATCCAACCATAGCTAATCTCTTCCAGCTTGACTTTGACATTACCAATGAAAGGAGATATGGAGCCATCGAACCCTCCTGGTGCTATGATCGCTCCAGGAAGAAATATTAGAGGGGATGGTAGTGAGTCGAAAGAAGCCTGAGCAGCTAGATCAGACTGTCGATTGACAGAAATGCCGGAGGAGGGACTGTATATATAGCTCGCTCCTAGGAGCATTTCATTAGATTCTTGAGTGTATGCCGAATGGGAAACCCTAGAAAATGAATAGTGGCAGGAGGCGATGACGAACAAGCGCGAGAGACGGCAATAATCTTTTGATCCATAGAAAACAGTATTTCTTTACCTCTCACTCAGCTCCCCATTAGCCATGGGTGGGAAAGGATCGAGGATTGGAGTTGTTATGTCCTCATCTGCAGCTCCCCTTCTTCGAAACAACAAACAAATCCATTCATGTCTCGCCCAACTGAATTGTTAAAACAAAACATCATTTCAAAATATATTTTATAAAAGATGACCAGCCCTTATCCGTACAAATAATAGGGCGAACCGGAATGAATTTCAAAGACTACTTTGAAGTTTGCTGAATTTCAAATTTCACAGATGGAACTTGGAGAGACCTATGATTTAGATTATGTTGTGATAATATCAATTCAATTATTAAATGTTTAAATATCAACTCAAAAAATTTATCATTTGAATAAGAATAAGCAACTATCTCAGACCATTTCTAAAAGTCAATAATAACTGCCATTTAGTGTTCTCCCTGATGTGTAGTTCTCCCATTTTAGATTCTCTTTCCTTGACGGTTAAAAAAAAAAAATGGAAAAATGGTGAAGGGCTTAATGCAGAGAACGCTCTGTTACAAAAATTCACCGCATAATAAACAAGAGCTGCAGAGCAGCGAAGTTCCTGCCAGAAAGTTTTAGAATAGTTTTGTTTGTATATGCTGAGTTTGTTGTGTTTTAGAAACAATTGGTTAAGATAAAGCAATTGTCACCTAAATTTAAGAATTTTATCATTGATAGAGTCAACTTAGTCTTCCATTAGAAAAAGGGCCCTTATAACAAAATAATTTTGCTCACTTTAAGATTCTGAGATGTGGTTGTGTTTTTAGGCCATGAAGAAAGCGTAAGCATACATGATAAAAATAGTTTTTTTCTTAAATTCTCTTTACATTTCATTTTTTGTTATTTTTGTTGTAGAATTTAGATGGGTAGTTTTCTAGTTGAAAATGATTTTTTGAGAAAAGAGCATTTTAAAAAGAAACAAGTTGATCTTAAAACTAAGCCAAAGGTTAACCCAAAAGAGGGGTAGATATGCAAAAAAATTTAAAATGAGGACAAAAAAAACAATTGAATTTAACCAAAATTATTATCAAATGCTTAAGTTAAGGTCACATCATAAGCAAATGCAATAGATTAATCAATTCAATTAAACAAACAGAGATTAATTATTTGCAAAATAAATACATATTTTATAGTAGATCTTACTAGTCAAATTAGCGAAAGGGATATTTTTACAAAATAGAAAAAGATCAGTGGATTCTTGATTTACTGGTGAAGTTTATTAACTTTTAATGAGATCATAGGGATAATTTTTTCCTGAAGTGTAAGGTTGTCATATCATAAGAACAATTTTGGTGGAATGGCTACCACTCATTCCTTAACTTTCAATAAAAAAGATTTCAGCCTAAGACTCAAGTTCTCATAACTAATAAAAAAACAATCATGTGGATGATATAAAATCCTCCATTAAAAAGAAAAGAAAAGAAAAATATAGAACTATGGAAGAGTTAGATTAAATGACAAAATCAATATTCAAAAAATCATTTGATTTGAAATAGCCTGGGCAGTTGCTTTAACTTTTTCTTGTATTGGGAAGATAAACATTGGGGATATTTTTGCAGACCCTAAGTATTTGGACCAAGAATCATGGACTTCCTTTAGTTTAGTTTTGTGAAATTTATCTTTAATCAATTCAATTCAATAATTTTTTTTGCAAAAATTCATAGATTTATAAATAGATATCAATGTTAAAGTGAAAGTGTGTATGGAAAAAAATAAAACAATTATCATCATATTTATCATTTGGGTCATCAAGCTAACTATTTACATTGTGCCTATAATAGCTATGGCAGTTTGAATATTGGCGTGCTTAGAAAGTGCCTCAACACATTCTTGTTGATCCATGTTATATTATAAAGACTTTTCAATCAAGTGTTGAACCTGCACAAACACCATGACAACCCAAAACAAAATAAATCAACCCAGAAAAAGTTTGATATGCTCACAGCATCTTTATAATCCAAAGTAAATGGAAGTTAAGTGCTTGACCAAATGAATATATGAAGTAGATGGTGAGGAGGGATCTATAGGCACCGCCATTTTAACATCCCCTACAAATCTAAAGCTGCTGCAAATCTAATTTGTCACTTCAATTCAGGCATAAAGAAAAGATGGGGGTTTCGTATTACATACCTGTTAGTGAGTTGCTTCATTGTTGGAGTTCCTGTCCGAAAAAGAACTAAACCGCTCTGGTATACGAGCATCGTAAGCATGAAAAGGAAGAACATTTGGTCCTGTAGAAGATTCAACATATGCTTTCTTCTGCGTGTGGAGAGAAGGATAATTTGGAAAACAAGATAATGGATTCGACTGAAGGGGTCCCCTACTGGTAGAAAAGCTTGGTGTTGAGAAATTTACATCCTTGAATTTGAATGAATGTAAAATGAAGATATCAAATCCATTAAAAACTGTTTGTAACCACCATCACTAACGATAGCCAGTAAGGACGCCAATTTAAATGTAAAAGGTTTTTAGTGACACAGATTTTTGCTTTCACTTATAAGGTGTAATTACCAAAAATTAATCTTAAAAAATATAGTTTGAATATATAGATATATTTATTTAACAAAAATAATAATTTTCAAAAAATTAGCATAGTTGAATTTATTAATATGGAGAATTTATTAATATTAGTATAACTATTTTAGAAAAACCTATGTAAGAAACATTGAGAGCATTTTAAAATAATTTTAAAAATTTAAATAACAACTTATTATTTTATGTCAATCTCAAAATATTAATGTTTTGCATGTGATTTTTAATTTCATTTTTGAAAAAGCCATCATTCATTATTTTCATTTCTATTCAATATTATATATTTATTTGCTATTTTTTAATAATTCCATTTGTAGACATTAATATATTTTAAATTTTTGATGTATTTTTATTTAAAAAGTAAAATAATTTTTCTACTAAATATAAAGTAATTGACTTGGATATATTTTTGATAAATTAAAATAGAAATTTATTTATTTATTTTTATATTGATTGTAGCTTTAAATATATGTCCAATGTACTTTGGTTTTATAGAAAATATATTTCTTCATAAAAAAAGATATCTAAATTTAAATTGCAGTATTACAAAAGGAAAGTAATATTAGTATACCTGTTTTAGAAAAATCTATGTATGAAATAATGAGAGCATTTCGCTTAAACATGTTTTCTGCTTAAATTTGAGTGGAGTGATGTTATGCAAATTTTTATTAATTATGAGAAATGGATAATTTCAAAATTTTCCCTATTTTAATGCAAACAAGTAAATAAATGAATAGAATAGAAATATAACAAGTAACTAATTTTGAAGAGTTCAAAAAAATTATTAAAAATTAGCTAAATATATATTTTTTATTATAGCCTTTGTGGCAGAAAAACCTTTAAAAACCTGCGATAAAAAGTTTATGCTCCCGCCCTTATCGCTCAAAACCTTTATGCCAATTATATTGCAGAAAATTAATTTTGGATAAATGTTTTGTTATATATTTTGCAAGTTTACTTTAACAATATACAATATTTTGTCAAATAAGAAAATAAGTTGAATTCTCATTTGTTAAAAACAAAGTTATTAATAACTAGTTAACAAAACACCGTGCCTATAGTTCCTTGGCAGGAACTAAAAACATAGAATATCTTGTTATAGTGGAAATTGAAAGAGAAGATTAAAAAAAGGTCATCTACAAATTTAAAATATACATCTTTATCTAGCCCGAGTTGGCATGTGCCATTCCATGTAAGTTTTAAAAATAGGGAAAAAAATATGCAATTCATTGCATGAATAATTTTCAAGGGCATAATCTCACAATAGTTTTTGTTCTTATAGATGACTAAAATGGAAGTGATTGAATTGGACATTTGACTTTTCCCCTATTTTTTTCTGATAAATCAATTAACCTTTATTAGTATAATCCCAGTCTCTACCAAAAAAAAGGGCATTTGAAATAAATAATGAACATCCAACAAAGTATAGCAAAAATAAATAAGATTTAAGCTAGTAGAAGTTACAAGTTTCATGTTATATTTATATATAAATTTTGTGACCATACATTTTTAGAATCAAGTTTAGGAAAAAAATCCATGCAGTTAAAATAATATTATCGATTAAAATTTATATATATAAAATGGTTTTTATAATATTGATTATTCTTATAAAATTTGGTAAAATTACATTTAATTTTTGAATAATATATTTTTTCAATTAACAAATTAATCAAATTAACATGAATCTAATATACGAATAGGTATTAAATAGAACATTTTTTTGATCTCAGAATAGATATTAGAAATTATTCGCTGATTTAAAGTAAAAATATAAAGATCCAACAACTACAAGTACTATACACTCAATGATTTATTCCACCACCTTTATTGTCTAAAGATGCATTACCTCTCCATCTTGTTACTAGAGAAGACTAGACAAAAATTCACTAATCAATATGTCTAACTATTTAACGCATATAGTATGAGCACAATGCATCATTTCCCAATTATAATGACCATTTTACTATTTATTCCTTGTACTTATAACATTAATTATATTATCAATTAATGTTCAACTATAAACACACATTAATCAAACACAATTTTACTCGAAATTTTATTTATATGAAACAATTATTTGTGATAAAAAAACTATTCATTGATTAATAATTAAGATGTTCCTTCTACCTACAAGTCACATGGTGGAAGAAAAAACTCCATCAATCCACTAATACCCGTTGAATTTTAAAAAGGGAAAACACAACACTAAACACTAAAGTGCACGAAAATGTTAAAAACTTGAAAATTAAACATAGTATGCTTAATCTCTAAGTGAGTAGCCAACTATAGATAAAAATGGTCCTCCATCCTTTCATCCCTTCAATCTTATATGAGATTTACTATTATTATTTATTAATTATAAGAATACAACCAACGAATGGAATTTAAAAATAAGCTATATATTTTGACCGATAATGTATTTATTATCATTCGGATTTATATCTACAAGTAATAATAAACCTTAAAAGTTATTTACTTGTCTCTAAAAAGTTGGTTGAAGCATGCACTTAGGGATGTTTAAATTTTAATATTTTAGACCCATCATAATTATTTTTCCAATTCATCTACCACGTAGTGATAATTTTAAATCCAAAAATCTATGTTTCAATATACTTTTGTAGATGAAAAATAAATAAATCAAACTTTATGACCTTCACCAAAATTTGGTAGCAATACCTTTCTTCTTGGGCTGACTTATTAAACGTGATAGGATGAATAAAAATACCTATTTTTCTCCATAGACCTTGGTTCCATTAAACATTTAAATAACATCTAAAAATATTATATTCATTAATGTTTGTGTGTGTGTGTGTTTGTATCACCTCAAAACATTAAGAATAGTTTAATACACATGATAATAACTAGATAGTCTTAACAAACACATAGTTTCTACTAGAGTAATGGTGAATTGATAGGTATCAAATTTTGTTAGTAAAAGTCAAAAAATATTTTGGAAACGAGAGATACAATGAAAATTGCTATATAATCTCAATAATATAAAATTATAGAATGATACGATGAAAATAGACGTGGATGAAAGCCCTAATGCATAAAATATTATGCCATGTTTCTAAATCATATGAATAGAGGAATATAAGATGAATATATGTTAATCAAACCATATACTAAGAACTATAGCACTCACACTAAGAACATAGCTTCCTAGTTCACTACAATGTAATACCTAAAGAATTTCATTACAAAATAACACTAAATTACATAGAGAAATAATTATATGAAACATGTTTATAGTCCCAAAGATAAGTTCCTAAACTTTACATTGAATTTAATAAGCAGTTTGAATCCATACAATCATAACCCTCAACAACATTATGAGACATTAGCTCTCAAAAGATATATTAAAAAATAAGAAAATTAAGATATACAAAGAAGAAAAGGGAAATATTATTCAATAAAATTATGATAATTTACCACTAATAAGTCATAATAATTGAGAAATAGGCTCAAATATTAATAAAAATGAAAATGTTAATTCTATATGAAAATAAAAATAGCACCATGTCAATTTCAATGTGGAACATAATGAAAAGATGACAATTATGTAAAAGTGTCCGGAGTTTCCATGGCAGAAAATCATAATTTGGTAATTGGATTCACAAAAGCTCCATGCAGCCTGGTTTTATCGTTTGCAGCAATTAGGATCTGGAATGTTGCCTGAACAGTTAGTACATGACGCCAACATCTCAACAATTTCAAGCAGATTATCAATTGATTTATTGTTGGTCATGCCTGAATTTGTATTCATTTTTTCCTTCGGGATAGATCGAGCAGAGACCGCTAGAGAAGACATAACGTTGAGCACAAGCAGCACTACCATAATTTTCAGAAGCATTGATCTCGCCATACTAACTGCCAAACCTTATCTAATATAAAGAATGTGTTCGGTTTACTAATAAAGGAAGAAAAGCTGGGTGAATATCTTAAGTGATACAGAGCAAAGATCGAGAATGGCTATGGATAAAGAAAGTAAATCATATATAGAGAGAGACATACGACGGAGCGGAAGCGTATGAATAGGTCAAAATTGAAATTCGCTCAGGAAAGGTGATATTCAAAGTAAAAGCGTAGAAGATGCAGCGAAACGTACTTTTCTTGGGTGATACAGAGCGAAGATCGAGAATTGCGATCGACAAATGGAGGAGGCGGTACTTATAGAGGAAGACAACGGATGTACAAGCGTATTAATAGGTCAATATTGAAATCCGCTAAGAGTAGTGATATTCAAAGTAAACTATGGCGTCTCCCCAGCCAGCAGAATGCAGGTTTGACTGTATTTATTAATTAATTGAAAATAAAAAATGTGTTCACTTTTATTTTCAATTAATTAATTTAAATACAGACAAATGTGCATTCTATTAGTTGTGTAGACAATATTCAATTCAAGATGAGGTAAAAGAATTTTTCTGGTCTTTAATGGTGCTTTTATTTTAATAAGGGACTCATTTTATTTGGACCAAACATTAAAATTAGTGCTTGGAGGAAAGGTATACTACCGTTAAGAAGTTTGAAACATCAAGAAAGGAAAGAGGAAATTGTGGGCAATGGATGAAATGGATGCTAGGAGGGAAAACTCTAAAGTTATGATATGTAAAAATAAAATATATTTGATTCAAATTACAATCTTCACTATATTCTCAAAAACTTCCAAGAATTTGTAAGATATAACACATGCTTCGTAAAGAATCAAATATTTGTCCTAAAAAAAATTAAGTGAAAATAGCCATTCTCCTCACACTTGTTTTAAAAGAAAAAAACCCCACTCACAAAATTTTGTACGCTCAAAGGAACTCAATGAAATCAATGGCTCTTTGATCATCTATAAAGATCTTGAGTATATTTTTGAAGACATATGAATGAATCAACATGGATTGGCTTCAACAACTTTTTGCTTTAGTCCCAGTTTTAGCCCTTTTTTAGTATTAAAGCATACTAAACTTGCAATTTGCATACTTTGACAGATTCCTTGTTTTAGCTTTGTTTTCTTAGCTGTTTGATGCCTATGTCATCTTATCCTTAGCTTTGTTTTTATTTCCTTTCTCTAGTTTCTATCCTTAGCCTAGTCGCGGTTTTGAAATCTCCTTTAAATAGAGGTTATTTGTAACAGATTTACATATACAGTTCAATACAATACATTTGAATACAATTACAGTTTATTATTTCTTTCATTTTCTATTCAAAATATTTATCTTAATTTTCAATATAGTGTTAGTGAAATATTATAAGTTTCATTCTTCAATTTTGCCTCAATCTCGACTTGGGTCTTTATAAAATAGAAGGATGGTGTTTTCTTAAAAAAAAATTGAATGCAACCAAGTTAAAACTGAACCAATACATGTGACTGTCATTCAGAACACCGTTAATAATTTTTTTGACCATTGAGAATTAAAAGCAGTAGTAAGTGTGATGTTAGCATTACCATTTTGGTTGACATAACAAAGGCCAAGTGAGATGTATAAAATCCTCTGCATATGCATTCAAATGTCTCGCACAACAAATGCAATCAAATGGATTCTCACCCTTGGCTCAAACCTATGCTTAGTTGGAGTTTGAGTCCCTCAACACCTCCCTACCTCATGTGTTCACTACAGATTTCAATGTCATGCTTCCTTTCCCTGCACATAGCTAATTTGGCATTCGAAAATTCACCGCCAGCAATTCACCATTTGAAAATTCACCGTCAACAATTCATCATGGGAAAATTCATCGGTATGAAAAATTCACCTAAGTAAAATTCACCACCAGTAATTCACCGCCATGGAAAATTAATCGCAAACTTTTAATGCGATGAAATGAATTTTCCATGGCGGTGAATTGTTGGTGATGAATTTTCCCTGAGGTGAATTTTTCATGGCGGTGAATTTTTCTGTGGTGAATTGTTGGTCGTGAATTATCCGGTTGCCATGGTAGTGAATTGTTGGTGGCGAGTTTTCCTTGAGGTGAATTTGTCATGGCGACCTGAATTTGTCATGGCAGTGAATTTGTCATGGCGGTGAATTTGCTGGTGGTGAATTTTCCTTGAGGTGAATTTGTCACGGCGGTGAATTTTCTTGCGATGAATTATTGATGGTGAACTTTCCATTAGTGAATTGTTGACAGCGAATTCTTCTAGAGCCATCTAATTTATCTCAAACGCCAAGATTTTATTTTTATCATCGCCTACTTGATACCATATGAAGGCGATGAATAGTCGATTATCTATTGAATGTAAGTGAATCATTTTTATACAGGGATGGATACAGTTACTCCAACTGTAACTATGTCGGTAACTATAGGGAGAATTGTATAACCACAAGCAATGTAATATGCTAACACAAACATACTTAATAGATTTATAAGAGGTGAGCCAATATGGATTTCTAATGAGTGAGTAATGTGTTTAGAAAGAAATTTGATTTATCAAATTTAGTTTTAAGAAGTTTCTTAATAAAAATTTGAACCACTATGTAACTATAGTGTCATATGCAACAAAGAGAATATATATTTTGATAGTTACTATTGATATCATAAAGGCCTAATTTATTGCTAATAAAGAATATTTCTTACCTTCCACTAGTTATCCATCTCATTTGTATGTGGCCTTCCTTGTCTTGAAATACCAACTTAGCCATATTGAAATAATAACTAAAGATCCAATAGTATTTAAACAACTCATTTGTAAGCCATAGTCAAAGGAAAGAAATTTTATTTGAATCACATAATTATTAAATATTAACAATTTTTGGAGATTTAATACACCTTTTTTGAAATGCACCAATAGCACTCTAGTATATGAGTCATATCCTTGTTGGTTAGGGTTGATGTTAAAATAAATACTACCCATCCACATGACATGAGACATAGTTGATAGATGAAAGTTGATAAGTTTGATCCCCCAAAGACAAAGACTACCTAGAAGACCAAATATCTATAAAATATCTTACATAGTGAGTTTGTAGCATTTGGGTATATTTTATTGCTAACATTCTACGAGATGTATTTAATGAAGATCAAGTGTCGTGACATTTCCCAGGAAACCAACCACTGCAATGTAAATAACATGTTTCGCATAAACCAATTATAAATTTGAGAGGCTTGTATTTCATGAAGAACAACTACAATGACATTTCCTCAGAGCCCAACCACTACAATGCAAAGAAACTATTTTACATAAACCAATTATAAATTTCAGGAGAGAACTCTCAAATTACACATGTCACTTTTATGAATAAATTACCTTCTTCAACCTCACCAAGAGGTCTATATGTGTGCCTAATGTCCCTTACCATAGAAGTAATTTGAGCCATCAACTTTGCATGGAATAAAGAACTCACAAAGAGTGGAGTTCTAAAATAACATGGCCTAGCAAATTCTTTACAAGGTTTATTGGGAGCGTAGGAGGGTTTCAATTGTAAAAACAATATTTACTTGTGGTTTTTAGTAGTGTTATGATGAAAATGAACTACTATAGTTGAGACACTAGAAGACAAGTTATTACGACTCTCAACATTGTTGAGCTTATGGCTTTTATTGGGCCCATTATAGCCACCTTTTGGCTACCAACATTAATCAAAATGTTTCTACATACCTAAATGGTTCATACACTAGCTTGAAGGCCAGTTCAGGTTTGTAAGTGATGAGAGAACAATCTTTGATTTTATATTTAGAGGATTGATAGCTAAAACATGTATTTAAGATTTACTAATATATAGAAGATGGCAACATGGTGCATGTTACAGATGTGCATAGCATAGTTTCACTTAAATATTGAGATAGGTCTATTTCCACATAGATCCTATGTGAATGAGCTAAATAAAACATGTACTTTTCAACACATAACATCCTCTTAAATGAGAAAATAACATAGATTAATATTAAATAAAAAATCAAAGGTAAACCAAAAATTCGGCCCACATTTGTCCTTGACTATTTTTAAACATAACCCAGTTTAGCAATCAAAGTTATATTTTGACCAATAAAAATAGAGCAAATATTTACCACCTTTTGATTTGAATGATGTATACGACTGCTATCGACTATTTGATCATTAAATTAAATGATATTTAAATAAAATGCATACACCTTAATACCCGAATAATATAACAACAAAATCCTTTTGACTTGCAACATATTTATCAATAGGGCAACTTCTTACCTTTTAAAGTTTATGACCATTTCAACAAGATTTTATACATATATTATAAATCCTTTTCACTCTAACACGCCATTGTGTGAGTTCAAACTTTTGAATGGGTCCTTTTACGAATTACAATAGTCAACAATTCGGATCGTTGTCTATCCGTGACTTCCCACTGTAAATATATTGCATTATATATTCTCTAGTTTCCATATGAAATATATTCCATCTTCATTCGATCTCTCCAGGTACATCACATTTCACCATATCCCATCCGCCCAGCTTTTCCTTGTGCCGAGTTATTCAACGCGAACAATTTTCTTTTCTAAGGACGCTCTCCAGCAGCAAATATGGCAGGATCAATGTTTATGAGAACCATGACAGTGCTTCTTCTTCTAGCCGTTATGTTTTCCCTGCAAGTTTCTGCTCGATACAACCTTAAGACTAATGTAAATACAAATGCAGATATTAGCTACAACAAAGCAACTAGTTATCTGTTCCAAGTTGTGGAGAGGTTACCATCATGTACCAACTGCGCAAGCTATATTCCAAATTCTAACTGCTGCAAACAATAAAACAGGGGAGCGTATGGGAAACCCAACGTTCAGGCTCATATGTACTGTAACACTGATATGCCAGTCGAAAAAAAATCATTTTCTTCTTCTAAAAAATCTGAGAGATGCTTTTAATTTAACTTTTATCTTGTATAATCTGCACTGGTAAAAGAGCAATATAAATTATTCTCTTCCAGTCTTCACTGCTACTGCTACTTTTCACAGCTCCAATTTTCAAGATTGAAACTTATGTAATAAGGTTCAGGTTAAGTTTGTGTTCATGTTTGAGAATAATAAAATTAGAATGAAATTTAGCAGAGAGATTATTTAGAAATCAAAGGATATATGGAGCCATCGAACACTCCTGAGCAGCTAGATCAGACCGTCGATTGACAGAAATGCCGGATGGGGGACTGTATAATAAAAAAGCTTAGAATTTCTTGCTATAGTGGAAATCTACAAATTTTAAATATACATCTTTATCTAGGTGTCAGTTGACGTGTGCCATCCAAGGTCAATTTTAAAAAAGGGAAAAAGAAGAGGCAATCCATTTCTTGCATAATCTCACAATAGTTTTTTTCTTACAGATGACTAAAAATTGTAGTGACTGAATTGGACATTTGACTTTTCTCTTTTTTTTTCTAAATATTAAACCTAATTTATAATCTATGGGACCTTGATATTATATTTTAAGGTGATAAGTCAATTAATCTTTATTCGTATAATACCAGCCTCTAACAAAAAGAGCGCTTGGAATAAATTATGAACATCCAACAAAGCAAAACAAAAAAAAATTAAACTAAATGAAGTTACACGTCAGGAAAATAATCCATGCTACTAAAATAATATTATCTATTAAAATTTATGCATATAAAATGGTTTGTATAATGTTGATTATTCTTATAAAATTTGATAAAATTACATTCAATTTTTGAATAATATATATTTTCAACTAATAGATTATTCAAATTGACATGAATCTAATATACCAATAGATATTAAATAAAAAAAATTGGATCCCAAGATATACATTAGAAATTATTCTTTGATTTAAAGAGAAATTTTAAAGATCCAACAACTACAAGTACTATACACCCAATGATTTATTCCACCACCTTTTATCATCTAAAGATGCATTACCTCTTAATCATGTTACTAGAGATGACTACACAAAAATTCACCACTCAATATGTCTAACTAAATAACCAATATAGTCTAAGCACAATGCATCATTTCTCAATTATAATGGCCATTTTCCTATTAATTCCTTGTACTTATAGCATTAGTTGTATTATCAATTAATGTTCAACTATACACACACATTAATCAAACATATTTTTACTCAAAAATTTATTTATATTCATTAATTAGTCATGAAGATGTTCCTTCTACCTACAAGTCATAAGGTGGAAGAAAAAACTCCACCAATCAACTAATCCCCATAAAATTTTAAAATGAGAAATGAAATATGGAACACAACCCTAAACACTAATATGTAAAGAAAGCTAAAAACATAAAAATTAAACAAGAAAATAAAACACAGTATGCTTACAAAAAGTTATACTCAAGTATTTTATCTAATCTCTAAGTGAGTAGCCAACTATAGATAAAAATGGTCTTCCATCCTTTGATCCCTTGAATCTTATATGATAGAATTAGTATTATTATTTATTAATATTAAGAAGACAAGTAGTGGATGGAATTAAAAAATAAGTTGTATATTTTGACTGAAAATGCAGTTATTGTCATTTGGATATTATATCTACAAGTAATAATCAACCTAAAAAGTTATTTACTTCTCTTTGAAAAAGGGGTTGAAAGCATGCACTTAGTGATGCTTAAATTATACTATTTTGGACCCACCATAATTATTTTTCCAATTGATCTACCGTGTAATGATAATTTTAAATCCAAACACCTATGTTTCAATATACTTTTGTATGATAAAAAATAAATAAATCAAACTTTATAACCTTCACCAAAATTTTGTAGCAATACCTTTCTTCTTGGGTTGACTTATTAAACATGATAGGATGAATAAATATACCTATATTTTTTCCATAGACCTTGATTCAATTAAACATTTAAATAGCATCTAAAAATATTATAATCATTAATGTGTGTGAGTGTATGTGTGTGTGTACGCGCCATGTGTGTGTATCACCTCAAAACATTAAGAATATTTTTCAATACAAAGATAATAACTAGATATTCTTAACAACCACATAGTTTCTACTAGAGTAATGGTGAGTTGATAGGTATCAAATTTTGTCAATCAAAGTCAAAAAATATTTCAAAAATGAGAGATACAATAAAAATTGCTATATTGTATCAACTAGCGCTTGCACCTCAACGAGGTACAATGGTT
>VDFB02306018.1:0-22118 GCA_007258455.2 Sequoia sempervirens
AAGAAGTGATTAAACTTAAAATCGCGCCTATAATATCATTTTATCTCTGCTAGTTTTTACCCATGCATAATTACGCAGTCTAATCTTGGAATAAAAAACCTTTCCATGATGTAGCTATCGCGGGCAGAGATAACAAACACTGAGAAAATCTTTGCCAGGTAAATTGTGGAAGTTAAACAATGACATAGCCAATTATGTTCACCTCGTCACTGGAATGACTAGAAATGTCAAGTAACATACCAAAAACAAAAGACTATATCTGCAACTTCTGAACAATGCAAAATCAGACCATAGAGACTTCATCAATACAAAAAAAGAAAATTATAGTCTAAACCTTGAGACATTGGAAATGTACCGTTTCAGCGCAATTTTATGAGGATGTACTAGTATACTTGAAGATGCACTCGAGGTACTTAAAGACCCAGACATAGACACACATAGACTGTAGAGAGATTGCATCTATAGCCTGTTTCCCTCTAGGAAGTCCTCAACATGCCAGTCCCTGAAGATGTCTCTCCGAACAGCATGACACCTTGTTAATCTTGGGCTAACAGGATCTTGACTTGTAGAATTTCTACTGGCAACAGAAGATGATGGTGGCACTGGAACTACTTTTGTTTTCACTATAACTTCTGCTGCAGCAGGATGTTGATGAGGTTGTGGGTTCCTCTTTTTAGAAGACCAACAACTAACTGCAGATCCTCCCCACTTTTCTTCATCTTGAGAGTGAATTGAGTAACTCCTTAGATCAAAGTGTGTTCTCGTAACATTTTGATAGGACAAACATGCCAGACTCATGGTAGTAGGCTAATGGAGATATTTCACCAAGGCCTTGAAATTCTGCAAAGGAAAAGTAAAGAACACATCTTAATATCATTGAGACAAAGGAAAGGAAAAAACACCATCAAAATTTGCTGATCAAGTCAATCATATAGAATCAGATCTAGCAAGAGAAGGAAAAACAGAGTTCGGTGTCCTGCATGAAAACCCATGTATACCCAGATCAAATCCTGTTTCCAACTGACAAAGTTGGAAAAAGAAAAAAAGAAGAAGAAATACTTATCAAACACCTTATAAAAGGCACCGCTTCTTCTGATTCTTTTTTCTGTGATCCAACCCTCAGGAAACCAGTGAGGATTGGCGATAATCCCCCTACGGCTCTCCTCCTCCGCAGTGAGAGGTCCGATTCAGGTGCGTTCGTCTTCACAGGCTCCTCCTTAATCATAAACAATGAAATGATTTGTTTTATAGAGACACCAGGTGAGGTGGTGAGCCCTACATACTCAGACTATTAAGATAACCATGACCTTTACAAGTTTTTGTGTTAGAATCCCAATACCAAATACACGCGAAATCCCTGTTTTTAATATATATTTTCTTAACGGAAATATTTTTCAAAATGACCCAACATACTGTTGCCGAAATGTTAATGACACGTCTCCCTTTTTTATATTATTAAATATTAATTTAATAATATATGTATGATACAGTCTGGTCTGGCTTTGAAATTACCAATTTGTTTTTATGTTAACCATTAATGTTATAGTTACATGGCTCGGAGCATAACAGTCGTTAATGCAGATCTCAATAAGTAAATAAGCTTTTAATTTTCAAACTAGGTTGGGTTTTATTTTACAAGCTAGTAATTTTCTTTAAAGTTAAAAATAGTGTTTCTATGAAAGTTGGATTGTAAATATTGTAAAAGTAATTTTTGTGATTTAGTTGGAATGAACTAATTTTTTATTTGGATATATCTAAAAAAATTAAGTTTAAAGTGAGTAATTTTGTTGTAAGAGATTTAAGTAGAGTTAGACACATTCTTTTATTCTTATACATATAAGGATGAATAGAGTGACTTAAAAATGAGTAATTTTTAGGTTAAAGTGAGTGAATTCCTTTTACTATTATATATGTCAGGGTATGTTGTGACATAAATTGAGTGAGTGGCATTTTTAATTGAAATGTCCATTGTGATTTCAATTAAATTACTTAATGGGTTGAGAAACACACAATGTTACTTTTGTTTCTCAGATATGTTAGATATATTGTGACGTAAATGAAGTGAGTGATATTCCATGATTGGAATGAATAATTTGTTTAATGATTCGAATGAATAATGTGTTTTAATTCAGGTGAGTACCTTTCTTTCTTTATTAATATGTCCAAATATATATTGTGAACCAATTGGAATACTAGTATATCAAAATATGTATTGTAATTGGTTCTAGGAAAATTTAGGGCTAGCAATTCATTGCCAAAAAATTCACCACCATGGAAAATTCATGTCAAGGAAAATTCAGCACTAGCCATTCGCTGTAGGGGAAAATTCATCACATTAAAAGTAGCACCAATCCACTATGGAATAGTTATTTACTATGTTTGATAATGCTTTCAATTTACTTTATTTTGTTATTTCATTTTTAAACATGTTAGATTATTTCATGAAGATCTTGTTGTTTTCTTTGTTTTAACAACTAACCATGCTAAGAGTGTGTGTGTTGGAGGTTTTTAGCAATTTGTAGATTTCACCATCTACAATATTAACCAAAATAAGTTTTAATTATTTAATTAATTCATCACTTATCATTTTACCTCTAACATTAATGAAAATTATAATTAAAATTAACTTTGGTCTTCTATAATTATCTAACACTCATATTTTAAATAACTTAAACATAATTTATTTAAATTGAATTTTTCCCTCTATAACTAAATCATTTTCAAAAAAAGTTTAATTAAATAAATGTCTATTTTTAAATAAATTAAAATAAAATATAAAAATTAAATATTTTCTTCTAAGATTAATAAATTTGTATTTATTTATTTATCCAAGCTATCATTTTAATTAAATGAATTTTATTTATTTAATTCCCTCTTTTAAAAAAAAATTAAATTTAGGTCTTACCATATATTGAATTTTTCTATTCATTGATCTTGCAAATCAATCTCCATAATTGATGAAATATTAAGTGAATTACATAAATAAGAAAATATCATCTCATTCATTATCTTTTACCACTTTTATTATCAAAACTCCCTAGCACTTTTATTGTCAGAATCTCTCTTCCCATTTTATGATCAAGAACTATTGACCATTCAAGGATTATCAATCATTATGATTGTAATTATCAATCATAGGTATCATTTTCTAGTCAAGGTAGGTCATTATTGTCATTTTTTTTCTAGAGTAAGTTATCCAAAATGTACATCTAAAGTTCTTGAGTATAGTAGGCATATAGATCATACTATATTTGATATAGGATTTCCAATAATTGAGAAACTTATTCACCAATCTTAGCCCAAGTTCTAATATTTACCTACACCTTCTATAAGTATATTTACTAATAAACTAAGGATCCAAAGAAGAATAGTTTCAAGTACAGATCTCAAATCTATTGTAGAAGAAACCCTACTTGAGAAATCCCTTATAACACCCAACAGTAGACCTAGTTTTTCTTCCTCATCTAGATCATATTCACTATCCAAAACATAATTGTAACCACCTGAACCTCTAGCATTATCTCATGCTCCATCAAGATACTTGCAATAAAATAAAATTGACCACCATCTCAAGAAATAACACATCTCATCCTCCAAAAGTCCACCTATTGAATAAAAGGAACATGAAAATTTGAATATGAACCAATCCAAGAACACAAGCATCAAATATAAGTGATAAAAAAGGCTTTAAACAAGCTGAAACTATCATGTAAAACCCCACATGACCAGAAATAACATCCACAACACATGCTAATACATACAACCATACATACCTCCTAGGTATCAACAATATCAACAAAATCATGCTAACAACGTATAAAACCCATAAAACATAATCAACCTCCAAGTATCAAACCTATAAATAAAGAAAATACATATCTAGGAACTCCCACTACATGGTTAATGTTAAATTTTATCAATTCTACTAATAAAAAATATACCAAGGTGTGATAAATGATCAAAACATGAAGTAGCATGAAAAATAACAATGATTGACAGATGCAACACCAATAGTTGCATAATATCTCACAAAATGTCACCATAATCCTCCCAAGTCATAAGTACATGAGCCTGTAGCAAGAAACCACATGAAGAGTGAAAACCTATAAACCATAACATGCCCTTCTACCAACACCTCAAAAGTGCAATGTTGTGTAAAGTATGATCTCCTTACAACCTCAAATTAAAATCATCAACAATGCCCATAAAATGTTCAATCTCTTAGATCAAACAAAACATCTAAATCATATATAATGTGGACATGGATGCAATCTTATCCAACCAAGGAAACTGAACTTAATGTATTAGTTAAAAAAAAAAAAAAACCCCAATAACCATATATGAAAACTCCTCATTACTAAATGATAACATAAACTCAAATACACTTGGAGATAACCAAGCAAATAATATCTCAAAATGAATCCTCTAGAACTAATAATCTATATGTCAAGATCCATATCTATAAAAGGTAAAGAAAAATAAACTTATGCTAAACAATCCTCTTAGAAATAATCTCCCAAAAATAATCACCATGACACAACTCATTTCCATTAGAAATCAAGTCAACAAATATAAGAAAATAAAAAATAGGATGGGAAATAACTATTAGATGATAAACTGCCGAGTAGACCAAGAGTAGGGAATTAAAATGCTCCTCCAAGATAACCAAGTCATCATGACTCACTCCAAGAACAATGTCCTCTATATTTCCATCATGAACTCACATCCATATCTAGGTGAAGGTTCCCTGATCTTCCTATTGAAACCTCCAAAGAGTAACTATCTCAAGAAAATGTATCTAATCACAAGAGAAATCTAGCCTCCCCCATGTCTCCAAGTTTCCATGAGTAGCTAAAATTGATCAATCCATTCCAATATCTAAATACAACACTTCACTATTATGAAGCTTCAAATGAAATAACTAATATACTAAATAAAAAGAGAACCATTAAGATCAATGTCAAAGCTCCAGCTACATAACCAAGAATCCAACATGATGTCATGGCCTAACCATCTCCTCCTAGGAGATCACATGTAACAATTAATAAATATTTGTATGAAGAGAACATGTATCATGTCAAACCTCTAAATAGGTTCCAAAAGTAAACCATGACACAATACCAATCACACTCTAAACCAAGACTCATAATCACCAGTCACAAAAGATAACCATCAACAATGATAAATCATGTCATTTGTAACCACACCCATTGAACCATCATACTGAGACAAACATTAAATTGTCACAACCATCTCCTCCATGAAGATCACCCAAGTCAAAAAACATAACTAAAATACCAATCCTACCAAGTAGAACCAATATCTCCAAAGCAAGAATATGCAACCACCATCAAATAATCAAGAACAAATCTTACACCACCAAGACTTCACTCTCAAAAGTTGTGATTGAAAAGTGTAACCAAGAATTTATGCAACCAATGTATTATGACATCATGATCAAACCACATGCTACAAGTCCCAACAATATACTAATCGAGTACTTTTAATCATCCATTCTCTAATTGAAAAGAAACATAATAATGCAAAAATGACCATAGACAAGGCCAACTAACATAATCTACATCAACACTAAACTAGTATCATGGATATAGACATTCCATGTGCAAGTCATCCCACTAAAATTGAGTGGATGACCAACCCACACAACTACATAACTTGAAGATCCAAATAATGAAGCATGTAAACTCATCATCACTCTAGTAACCTACACAACAAGATATCAAATAAGATAATCATATCTATAGAATTAAGACTCAGACACCAAATCAACCACATATCTAAATTTACAAAAAAATTCCACAATTGCGTAACCATAAATTCAATGAACTCATCAATCATGAAGGATATAATAAGAACCTCTTAACATCAAACCATAACACCGTAAAATAACCACATACATGATAATATTGTGCCAATTATCAAATGTAGCTACATATCCATGATACCATAACCATAACCAAAATTTTACTTACACTTAAATATCACCCACACAACACTCCAAGTCTCCACTCATGTCAAGCCATGTACAGAAAAACCAAATACAATTTCTATACTTATAACCATCAAAGTCCAACTCTAAAAAACAATTTTAAACCTATACCATGAATTACCAAACTAAAAAAATTGTACCTTCATAAATATTTTATAAAAACATGTACTCCATAAATATTTTCCTCTTAACTCATATAGATGCTCATGCAATCACTTCCTAAATTTCAGGCACCTACAAGTGATTAAACAAATTGTAAATGATTCTCTTTACCAAAAACTAAAATATGACTAATCCATTGTGTATTACCTTGTGCACCTTGTGCATGCTCTAAAAAGCCTATTTAAAATTGAAAATCTAATAATGTGTGCCAAATTTATTCTCAAAACTATACAATACAATGGTAATAACCTACCAATCTTTGAAGCTCTTGATCTTTGTCTCTGTAGCAAGTGATAGCCACTCCATAATAGTTGTAATCTTCGATGGACATATGGATATTCCATTGTGAGATATAATATGACCTAGATAATGGACCTATAAATAGAAGAAAGAACACTTTGACAAGATCATATTATACAATTGATGCTCCCTCTAATATTGTAACACCTACCGTAAGTGATGCTCATGTACCTCCTTAGTAGGTGAATAGAACAAGATGTCCTCAAGGAAAAAAATAATAATCTAATCCAAAAAGGTATAGAACACTCTATTCATGAGTCTCATGAACATTGTAGGAGTATTCATCAACATAAATGGTACTAGATTAAAATACAAAATGACAATATTTTTTTATAAGGTTTTATATATAAGTAGAGGACTCATGTCCCGATGTGATGCATATTTTTTTGTAATTTTTTTCCAAGTAAATAATTAATTATGAATTTTTTATTACAACCTTTTAAAAATACAAAAAATTGTATGTCTGACCACCTTAACTTGGTCAAAACCTCATGAAAGTTAATTTTTCATTTTCTAATCCTATAGTATGGAAAGCATAGAATGTGACACATGTATTGGATTCAGAAAATGTGATACTATTTGAAAGCTATAGATGCTTTTCAATCAGCCTATCAATTAGGACTTTAGTCATAATTTTAATAGAAAATGACTAATAATTACTTATTAAATTCAAAGTAAAACATAATTTATATTGCTAGAAAGATGAGAATCTCCTTTAAAAACCCTTTTCATTTCATCAATTTTGGGTAAAAAGAAAGTCGTTAGCCACATACCCATCATATTGCCACTTTTTGGCCCATCATGATCTTGCACATACCCATGTATGTACTTGGGAAGTCTGGAAATGCAAAAATGTTGTGAAAATATGCCAGGGGGGATAAATACACCCTTACTGCTGTCTTAGTCCCACTATTATTTTTTGAGGGAAATACAAAATCTTCAACTGTTGGAACATAACCTAGAAGAATCTTTATAAAATTCCCTTTAGAGGACTAGGACACCCTTACTAATGACTTAGTGCCATCTTGAATTTCTAACATGTCTAAATGTGATCTTGAGGCTCAATATATTCACTTCCTTCTTCTTAGATCTCTTATCCAGAAACTTCTAGATTTGAACTTTAAGTGAGTTTCTATGAAGATGACATCTTTGCAATGCAACATTGAAACTTGGAAACTCTGCACTTCAAATGATATTTAATTATTCAACCTAAATCAACAAATACAAACATGCAAGAGAGGAAAATTTGTTGATTGTTAGTAAATGAGGATTTTCCTTGGTCAAACCCCTTGTTGGTAATTAAACCTTGGAATGAAATGAAATCAAGAAGGGAAATTATAAATGAAAAAAGTGCTATGTTGCAACTCACCAAACATCTATTATGAAATCTATAAACTTGAGTGAAGTGGCTAGCTTGAATGTAGATCTTGAATTCAAGTAGTGCTTGATAGATATTGACTTGAATTGCTTGCTTGAATAAAAACCCTACATCACAAGTGTTAGCTCAAAAAACCATATGATGCAAGAATATCTTTGACACAATGCTTGAATCTTGATGTTAACTCCAAATCCTTAATGAATTTCTCTTGAATGCTCTTGTGTCACTTGTAAAATTGTTAGAATGCTCTCATGAATTTCTTATATCATAAATGAAAGAAAGAACCTTGTATTTACTTATCTATGCTTAATATCCTAAAATTACATCACACTAAGTTAACATATGAATTAATTGATTAAAGGAGGCTAATTCCCTCCAAGATTTGAAATTAACTCCAAAAAATAACTTAATGGGGACTCAGACACCCTAGGTGGTGTCTTAGTCTCAAGGCTTGAAACTTAAGGTACAAACTGTAAAGAGGGGCCCATTTAAGATGCATTTGAAAAGAGGGTACCAAGACCTTTTGAGAAAAAATATGCGTAGGTGGAGTCTAGGTGGAGTCTAAGTCCCAATCCAAAAATTAAGGACACACAACTAGAATCATTAAATTATCATTTACATTTTGATGTTTGTCAAGATTATCCATAAAAAGATATAATTTATTAGGACAATTAAATAAATAAGGATAAATAAAGCATATCAGGCCCAAACAAGTATGAAAATTCTAGGGTATGCATTTTCCTACACTACATTGTAATAATATGATGTCCCGTTCAAGCAGTCGAGACTAGTGCCCATTTGTTGCTTTTCAGTTAAGGCATTTAGGCCCCTAATAATATTCTAGGTGAGGATAAGCCATCTTCATCCTAGAGAACCCAACCTCCCTTGGATCTACTCATGTACAATTTGATTGAGGTTTGCAGAGTCACCTATAAGATCCTCATCTTCCCTCTTCTATTTATTTGGTTTCCTTCCCATTTTTTGGGTACTAAGGCCACCTTTGAAATTTGGCGGTGTTGCCTCACTTGAGATATGTTGATGGAATCTTTTTATCTATAGAAGCATATTCCCATTTTCTTTCATTCTATACACTCATTTTAAAAGTTTCACCATTTTGTCTCAAGAAAATCTCTATTAGTGGTAACTCTTGATTCTCCATCAATTCCCCTTCCTCCATATGAATTGAGCTTTCTAGTTGGATGGCCATTAATGGTTCTACCACCACTAATGCCCATGAATTTCCTTTCCATTCTTATTTTCCTCATTTTTACTAGTTTCCTTAATCGTTTCCTATATATGTCTTTTCACTTTCCAAACATCCTTAATTGTTTTGGCTTCCTTCTACAATCTTCCTTGGAGTGGTTATGCCATTTACAGTTAAGGTGGAAATCTTTTTGAATTTCCACTTTAATTGATTTATTCTATTGACCTTTCTGAGAAGATAGATAATTTCCTTAGGAATATAATTGTATATTGCAAGAATTTAGATTCTTGCATACATCAGGGATTTTTTATTCCTTAGGTCTATGTCAATCGCCAATCCCATTAAGTCCCCTATCTTTGTTAAGGATCAATGAAACCAATACTCAAAGAGTAAGTTGTAGAGTCAAATCTACATCAGGCCATTATGTGGATTGCATAAAAGAGGCTTGAAATTCCTTTCCCACTTTTACAAATAGATAAAGGACTCTACATTTTTCCATCTATCATTATCCATCACCTTATCTCTTTTTACTTCATTTTCAAGCACTTCAATGAATAATTCTTTTAGTAGGAACTTCATTATTAATTACATCCTTGTCAGTTCTTGGAGATGCATTCACCAATTTCATTACGTGTAAAATGTTTACCCAAAAATTCTCCCACTTATAGCGATCTTTTCAAAAACCTAGATGCATCTTCTTCCACAATTTCCATTACATCAACCTTGTAGGGTATTACACTATGTTATGTAGTATTTGTACCAACCCCATCACAATTGTCTATACCCACCCTAGATTCTTCAGTCTTCTTGGCTTCCCTTCTAATTCCCTACACCTTTTCATTTCTTTTACCATTGAAACCCTCACCTGCAACCAATTCCTCTTGCATCATCCCTCCTCTCGATTGTTAATTGCATCTATATTTATTTATATTAGATTTATCTAATTTTAAAGGTTTGCTTATCTTAACTAGTTTAAAATATTTTTTATTTTAGTCTTTCTAAGAATGATTGATACTTCTATTTTAGCTTTCCCTAATATAGGTTTATATTTCCCATACATGAAACTTATTGCTACCACTAGAGACTGTTTCTCTCTATAATACAAAACTCTATTCTATTTGAACTCATTTTATTCAAATATAATAGAAATGTATTACATTCCATATTTAATTTTATGTTGTGTATAAAAGATGTAGTTATTATAATACTAATATAATTTTTTTATTATTCATATGCATAATATGGTAACTAGAATTAAATAGTGTTCATGTGTAAGAACATAAGTGAAGTTTTTGATTCATCTAATACACTACATCATAAATAAAAGTAAGATTGTTTATTTGTTAGTCAGTAATGCAATTTAATTGCAATATATAGTTATTCTGGTTAGTTCACAATAAATATTTGGACATGTAAAGTAACCAAAGAAATTCATTCATCATAACTAAATAACAATATACATTTCAATCATGAATTTCCACTCACTACATTTATGTCACAACATATCCTAGCATATATAATTTAGTAAAAGGAAATAATCATTTCATCAATTCACCGCCAACAATTGGAAAAACACCATCAACAATTCCAATGAATAATATGGTAGCTAAACTTAAATAATATTCTCATAAGAATTGAAGTAAGGGTTTTTATTCATCCAATACACCACGTGAGAAATAAATGTAAGGTTTTATGTTTGTCAACAATAAACTAATTTAATTATGATGGCATTAGGAAAATTCAATGCCAACAATTCACCGTCAAAAAATCACCTCAAGGAAAATTCACCATAAAAAAAATTCACTATCAATGATTCACTGTAGGAAAAATCACCTCAAGGAAAATTCACCACTAGCAATTCACCAAAAAATTAGTTGCAAACTTTTAATGTGATGAATTTTCCCCTACAGCAAATGGCTAGTGCTGAATTTTCCTTGACATGAATTTTCCATGGTGGTGAATTTTTTGGCAATGAATTGCTAGCCCTAAATTTTCCTAGAACCAATTACAATACATATTTTGATATACTAGTATTCCAATTGGTTCACAATATATATTTGGACATATTAATAAAGAAAGAAAGGTACTCACCTGAATTAAAACACATTATTCATTCGAATCATTAAACAAATTATTCATTCCAATCATGGAATATCACTCACTTCATTTACGTCACAATATATCTAACATATCTGAGAAACAAAAGTAACATTGTGTGTTTCTCAACCCATTAAGTAATTTAATTGAAATCACAATGGACATTTCAATTAAAAATGCCACTCACTCAATTTACGTCACAACATACCCTGACATATATAATAGTAAAAGGAATTCACTCACTTTAACCTAAAAATTACTCATTTTTAAGTCACTCTATTCATCCTTATATGTATAAGAATAAAATAATGTGTCTAACTCTACTTAAATCTCTTACAACAAAATTAGTCACTTTAAACTTAATTTTTTTAGATATATCCAAATAAAAAATTAGTTCATTCCAACTAAATCACAAAAATTACTTTTACAATAATTACAATCCAACTTTCGTAGAAACACTATTTTTAACTTTAAAGAAAATTACTAGCTTGTAAAATAAAACCCAACCTAGTTTGAGATCTGCATTAACAACTGTTATGCTCCGAGCCGTGTAACTATAACATTATTGGTTAACATAAAAACAAATTGGTAATTTCAAAGCCAGACCAGACTGTATCATACATATATTATTAAATTAATATTTAATAATATAAAAAAGGGAGACGTGTCATTAGCATTTCGGCAACAGTATGTTGGGTCATTTCGAAAAATGTTTCCGTTAAGAAAATATATATTAAAAACAGGGATTTCGCGTGTATTTGGTATTGGGATTCTAACACAAAAACTTGTAAAGGCCATGGTTATCTTAATAGTCCGAGTATGTAGGGCTCACCGCCTCACCTGGTGTCTCTATAAAACAAATCATTTCATTGTTTACGATTAAGGAGGAGCCTGTGAAGACGAACGCACCTGAATCGGACCTCTCACTGCGGAGGAGGAGAGCCGTAGGGGGATTATCGCCAATCCTCACTGGCTGCCTGAGGGTTGGAGCACAGAAAAAAGAATCAGAAGAAGCGGTGCTTTTTATAAGGTGTTTGATAAGTATTTCTTCTTCTTTTTTTCTTTTTCCAACTTTGTCAGTTGGAAACAGGATCTGATCTGGGTATACATGGGTTTTCATGCATGACACCGAACTCTATTTTTCCTTCTCTTGCTAGATCTGATTCTATATGATTGACTTGATCAGCAAAATTTGATGGTGTTTTTTCCTTTCCTTTGTCTCAATGATATTAAGATGTGTTCTTTACTTTTTATTTGCAGAATTTCAAGGCCTTGGTGAAATATCTCCATTAGCCTACTACCATGAGTCTGGCATGTTTGTCCTGTCAAAATGTTACGAGAATACACTCTGATCTAAGGAGTTACTCAATTCACTCTCAAGATGAAGAAAAGTGGGGAGGATCTGCAGTTAGTTGCTGGTCTTCTAACAAGAGGAACCCACAACCTCATCAACATCCTGCTGCAGCAGAAGTTACAGTGAAAACAAAAGTAGTTCCAGTGCCGCCATCATCTTCTGTTGCCAGTAGAAATTCTACAAGTCAAGATCCTGTTAGCCCAAGATTAACAAGGTGTCATGCTGTTCGGAGAGACATCTTCAGGGACTGGCATGTTGAGGACTTCCTAGAGGGAAACAGGCTATAGATGCAATCTGTCTACAGTCTATGTGTGTCTATGTCTGGGTCTTTAAGTACATCGAGTGCATCTTCAAGTATACTAGTACATCCTCATAAAATTGCGCTGAAACGGTACATTTCCAATGTCTCAAGGTTTAGACTATAATTTTCTTTTTTTGTATTGATGAAGTCTCTATGGTCTGATTTTGCATTGTTCAGAAGTTGCAGATATAATCTTTTGTTTTTGGTATGTTACTTGACATTTCTAGTCATTCCAGTGACGAGGTGAACATAATTGGCTATGTCATTGTTTAACTTCCACAATTTACCTGGCGAAGATTTTCTCAGTGTTTGTTATCTCTGCCCGCGATAGCTACATCATGGAAAGGTTTTTTATTCCAAGATTAGACTGGGTAATTATGCATGGGTAAAAACTAGCAGAGATAAAATGATATTATAGGCGCGATTTTAAGTTTAATCACTTCTTACCTACTTGGTGTATATTAAATAGAGCTTTATCTTCTGATATTAAAAACATGAGAGATAAAATACATTTAACTAATAATGATTAAACAAATCGCATATCA
The DNA here is from genome assembly GCA_007258455.2 of Sequoia sempervirens. NCBI lineage: Eukaryota > Viridiplantae > Streptophyta > Pinopsida > Cupressales > Cupressaceae > Sequoia > Sequoia sempervirens. The sequence continues at coordinate 13,352 of VDFB02306018.1, forward strand.
TTTATCTCACTAGTTTATCTCCACAGTCCTATCTTGAATAATATTCTTCCATGATCAACTATTCTTGTAAAATAATGACACTGAAAATCTTAGCCAAGTGAGCATGACATAACCAGTACCCGATCACCCGAATGACTAGAAATGTCGAAATGTATACCAAAACAAAGATACTATCTGCACAACTTCTGAGCTGTCTGGAAATATCGAACCATGAAAACCATCAAAAGAAAGAAAGGTATGAACAAACGCTGGTTTGACCAATGTGCCGTTTCATATTTATGAGAGTGCCATACTGAAGATGCACTTCGGAAAAGACCCGAACGCGACACTGTCTTGTGAAGATTACCAACTGTTTCCCTGAAGTCCTCAACACAATGTCTCTCAACATGTTTTGCTGGCGGGCTAACAGGGTCTTGACTTGTAAGGAATTTCTACTGACAGAAGATGACGGCACAGGCTACCGCTGTGGCTCGCATGAATTTGTGAGTTCTCTTGAAGACCGGCAATGGATCTCCCCTTTTCTTCATCTTGAGTGGTGGTAACTCGTCGAAGTGTAAAATAACACGAGCAGGTTTCAAGCATGCCGAACTAAGCGTAAACAATGAATGACGAAATTATGCGAAAGAAAAGTAAAGAACACGTCTTAATATCATTGAGACAAAGAAAGGAAAACAGCGATCAAGAATCAATCATAGAATAGAATCTAACAGAAAACAGAGTTCGGTATGCATGAAAACCATGTATGCCAGATCGAATCCTGTTTCAACTGACAAAGTTGGAAAGAAGAAGAGCTATCAACACCTTATAAAAGCTGCTTCTTCCGATTCTTTTCGTCTAACCGGGGTCAGGCAACCCTCGTGGTAACGATGAAGGTACGATAATCTCACTCACTCCACCGGTAGTCCGATTCAGCGTTTCCTCGCCAATCGTAAACAATGAAATGATTTGTTTTATAGAACACAGTGAGGCGGTGCCCTACATACTCGGAATAAGAACCTGACAAAGACTTTGCCACAAGACTTTTTGTGTTAAATCTACCAAATACGCGAAATCTATTTCAACTATATGTTTAACTAATCTAAACATTTTCGAAATTACAACATACTGTGCCGAAATATAATGTTACGTCTCCATATATTATTAAATATTGAATTAATATACAGTAAATAAACTTTAAGTTTTTCAAACTAGGGCTGGGTTTTTATTTTACAAGCCAGTAACACTCTTTAAAGTTAAAATAAGTGTTTCTACTCAGTTGGTATAAAAGTATTTTTGTGATTTAGAAGAATTAATTTTTATTTGGATAACAACTGACTGATATATAAAGAATTGAAAAGATGATTTTTGTTGAAGATGAGTAAGAGTTAGACACATTCTTTATTCTTGCTCATATAACGAATAGAGTGACTTAAAAATAGTAATTTTAGGTTAAAGTGGTGAATTCCTTTACCATTATATATGTCAGGTATCTTCAGTGACATAAATTGTGATATTTACAATTGATGTCGTGTGATTTCAATAAATAATGAGTTGAAACACACAATGTTACTTTTTTCTCGATATCAATTAGATATAAATACGAAAATGAAGTAATGATATTCCATGATTGGGAATGAATAATTGTTTAATGATTCCGAATGAATAATATGGTTTTAATCAGTGTTCCTCTTTCTTTATTAATATGTCCATATATATATTGTGAACCAATTGGAATCGTATATCAAAATATGTATAATTGATTCTAGAAAAGGCGACTTGTAATCGTACCAAAATTCACCACCATGAAAATTCATGTCAGAAAAATTCAGCACTAGCCATTATTTAACTATCGAGAAAAAATTCATCACATTAAAAGTAGCACCAATCCACTATGGAATAGTTATTTACTATGTTTGATAATGCTTTCAATTTACTTTATTTTGTTATTTCATTTTTAAACATGTTAGATTATTTCATGAAGATCTTGTTGTTTTCTTTGTTTTAACAACTAACCATGCTAAGAGTGTGTGTGTTGGAGGTTTTTAGCAATTTGTAGATTTCACCATCTACAATTATTAAATATCATATCATTCTATCAAAATATAAAATAACATTCTATCTTCAATATTCTTCATTAATTCTTAAATCATTCATCATCATCAATTAAATAAACCAGAATATCTTCTTCATTATCTTCTATCAAATATCCTTTTTAATTGGATTAAGATTTTATTTATTTGAATTCCCTCTTTTAAAAAATTAAAATTTAGGTCTTGCCATATGTTGAATTTTTCTATTCATTGATCTTGCAAATCAATCTCCATAATTGATGAAATATTAATTGAATTACATAAATAAGAAAATATCATTTCATTCATTATATTTTACCACTTTTATTATCAAAACTCCCTAGCACTTTTATTGTCAGAATCTCTCTTCCCATTTTATGATCAAGAACTATTGACCATTCAAGAATTATCAATCATTATGATTGTAATTATCAATCATAGGTATCATTTTCTAGTCAAGGTAAGTCATTATTGTCATTTTCATTATCATTTTTTTTCTAGAGTAAGTTATCCAAAATGTACATCTAAAGTTCTTGAGTATAGTAGGCATATAGATCATACTATATTTGATATATGATTTCCAATAATTGAGAAACTTATTCACCAATATTAGCCCAAGTTCTAATATTTACCTACACCTTCTATAAGTATATTTACTAGAAAACTAAGGATCCAAAGAAGAATAGTTTCAAGTACAGATCTCAAATCTATTGTAGAAGAAACCCTACTTGAGAAATCCCTTATAACACCCAACAGTAGACCTAGTTTTTCTTCCTCATCTAGATCATATTCACTATCCAAAACATAATTGTAACCACCTGAACCTCTAGCATTATCTCATACTCCATCAAGATACTTGCAATAAAATAAAATTGAACACCATCTCAAGAAATAACACATCTCATCCTCCAAAAGTCCACCTATTGAATAAAAGGAACATGAAAATTTGAATATGAACCAATCCAAGAACACAAGCATCAAATATAAGTGATAAAAAAGGCTTTAAAAAAGCTGAAACTATCATGTAAAACCCCACATGACCAGAAATAACATCCACAACACATGCTAATACATACAACCATACATACCTCCTAGGTATCAACAATATCAACAAAATCATGCTAACAATGTATAAAACCCATAAAACATAATCAACCTCCAAGTATCAAACCTATAAATAAAGAAAATACATAACTCCCACTACATGGTTAATGTTAAATTTTATCAATTCTACTAATAAAAAATATACCAAGGTGTGATAAATGATCAAAAAATGAAGAAGTATGAAAAATAACAATGATTAACAGATGCAACACCAATAGTTGCATAATATCTCACAAAATGTCACCATAATCCTCCCAAGTCATAAGTACATGAGCCTGTAGCAAGAAACCACATGAAGAGTGAAAGCCTATAAACCATAACATGCCCTTCTACCAACACCTCAAAAGTGCAATGTTGTGTAAAGTATGATCTCCTTACAACCTCAAATTAAAATCATCAACAATGCCCATAAAATGTTCAATCTCTTAGATCAAACAAAACATCTAAATCATATATAATGTGGACATGGATGCAATCTTATCCAACCAAGGAAACTGAACTTAATGTATTAGTTAAAAAAAAAAAAAAACCCCAATAACCATATATGAAAACTCCTCATTACTAAATGATAACATAAACTCAAATACACTTGGAGATAACCAAGCAAATAATATCTCAAAATGAATCCTCTAGAACTAATAATCTATATGTCAAGATCCATATCTATAAAAGGTAAAGAAAAATAAACTTATGCTAAACAATCCTCTTAGAAATAATCTCCCAAAAATAATCACCATGACACAACTCATTTCCATTAGAAATCAAGTCAACAAATATAAGAAAATAAAAAATAGGATGGGAAATAACTATTAGATGATAAACTGCCGAGTAGACCAAGAGTAGGGAATTAAAATGCTCCTCCAAGATAACCAAGTCATCATGACTCACTCCAAGAACAATGTCCTCTATATTTCCATCATGAACTCACATCCATATCTAGGTGAAGGTTCCCTGATCTTCCTATTGAAACCTCCAAAGAGTAACTATCTCAAGAAAATGTATCTAATCACAAGAGAAATCTAGCCTCCCCCATGTCTCCAAGTTTCCATGAGTAGCTAAAATTGATCAATCCATTCCAATATCTAAATACAACACTTCACTATTATGAAGCTTCCAATGAAATGACTAATATACTAAATAAAAAGAGAACCATTAAGATCAATGTCAAAGCTCCAGCTACATAACCAAGAATCCAACATGATGTCATGGCCTAACCATCTCCTCCTAGGAGATCACATGTAAAAATTAATAAATATTTGTATGAGGAGAACATGTATCATGTCAAACCTCTAAATAGGTTCCAAAAGTAAACCATGACACAATACCAATCACACTCTAAAGCAAGACTCATAATGACTAGTCACACAAGATAACCATCAATAATGATAAATCATGTCATTTATAACCACACCCATTGAACCATCATACTGAGACAAACATTAAATTGTCACAACCATCTCCTCCATGAAGATCACCCAAGTCAAAAAACATAACTAAAATACCAATCATACCAAGTAGAACCAATATCTCCAAAGCAAGAATATGCAACCACCATCAAATAATCAAGAATAAATCTTACACCACCAAGACTTCACTCTCAAATGTTGCGATTGAAAAGTGTAACCAAGAATTTATGCAACCAATGTATTATGACATCATGATCAAACCACATGCTACAAGTCCCAACAATATACTAATCGAGTACTTTTAATCATCCATTCTCTAATTGAAAAGAAACATAATAATGCAAAAATGGCCATAGACAAGGCCAACTAACAAAATCTACATCAACACTAAACTAGCATCATGGATATAGGAATTCCATGTGAAAGTCATCCCACTACAATTGAATGGATGACCAACCTGCACAACTACATAACTTGAAGATCCAAATAATGAAGCATGTAAACTCATCATCACTCTAGTAACCTACACAACAAGATATCAAATAAGATAATCATATCTATAGAATTAAGACTCAGACACCAAATCAACCACAGATCTAAATTTACAAAAAAATTCCACAAATGAGTAACCATAAATTCAATGAACTCATCAATCATGAAGGAGATAATAACAACCTCTTAACATCAAACCATAACACCATAAAATAACCACATACATGATAATATTTTGCCAATTATAAAATGTACCTACATATCCATGATACCATAACCATAGCCAAAATTTTACTTACACTCAAATATCATCCACACAACACTCCAAGTCTCCACTCATGTCAACCCATGTACAGAAAAACCAAATACAATTTCTATACTTATAACCATCAAAGTCCAACTCTAAAAAACAATTTTAAACCTATACCAGGAATTACAAAACTAATAAAAAATTCTACCTTCATAAATATTATATAAAAACATGTACTCCATAAATATTTTCCTCTTAACTTATATAGATGCTCATGCAATCACTTCCTAAATTTCAGGCACCTACAAGTGATTAAACAAGTTGTAAATGATTCTCATTACCAAAAACTAAAATATGACTAATCCACTATGTATTACCTTGTGCACCTTGTGCATGTTCTACAAAGCCTATTTAAAATCTAAAATCTAATTATACATGTGCCAAATTTATTCTCAAAACTATACAATACAATTGTAATAACCTACCAACCTTTGAAGCTCTTGATCTTTGTCTCTATAGCAAGTGATAGCCACTCCATAATAGTTGTAATCTTCGATGGATATATGGAAATTCCATTGTGAGATATAATATGACCTAGATAATAGACCTATAAATAGAAGAAAGAACACTTTGACAAGATCATATTATACAATTGATGCTCCCTCAAATATTGTAACACCTACCATAAGTGATGCTCATGTACCTCCTTAGTAGGTGAATAGAACAAGATGTCCTCAAGGAAAATAATAATAATCTAATCCAAAAAGGTATAGAACACTCTATTCATGAGTCTCATGAACATTGCAGGAGTATTTATCAACATAAATGGTACTAGAGTAAAATACAAAAATGTGCTTTATAGGACATATATAGAGGTATAGAGGACTCATGTCTAATGCAGTGCATATTTTTTTGTAATTTTTTTCCAAGTAAATAATTAATTATGAATGCTTTATTACAAATTTTTAAAAATACAAAAAAATTTATGTCTGACCACTATGGCAAATTAAAACCTCATGAAAGTTAATTTTCATTTTCTAAATCCTATAGTATGGAAAGCATAGAATTTGACACATGTATTGGATTGAGAAAATGTGATATATTTGAAAGCTATAGATGCTTTTCCAATTGGCCTATCAATTAGGAATTTAGTCATAATTTTAATAGAAAATGAATAATAGTGGTTATTAAATTCAAAGTAAAACATAATTTATGTGCTAGAAGATGAGAATCTCCTTTAAAACCCTTTCATTTGATAAATTTTGGGTAAAAGAAAGTCATTAGCCACATACCCATCATATTGCCACTTTTTGGCCCATCATGATCCTGCACATACCCATGTATGTACTTGGGAAGTCTGGAAATGCAAAAATGTTGTGAAAATATGCCAGGGGGGATAAATACACCCTAACTGTTGTCTTAGTCCCACTATTATTTTTTGAGGGAAATACAAAATCTTCAAGCTGTTGGAACCTTAACCTAGAAAGAATCTTTATAAAATTCCTTTAGAGGACTAGGACACCCACTTATAATGACTTAGTGCCATCTTAATTTCTAAAAATCTCTAAGTGATCTTGAAATATATTTCAATTCCTTCTTCTTAGATCTCTTATCCACAAACTTCTAGATTCAAACTTTAGAGTGAGTTTCTATGAAGATGACATCTTTGCAATGCAACTTTGAAACTTGGAAACTTTGCACTTCAAATGATCTTCAATTATTCAACCTAAATCTACAAATACAAACATACAAGAGAGGAAAAATTTGTTGATTGTTAGTAAATGGGGATTTTCCTTGGTCAAACCCCTTGTTGGTAATTAAACCTTGGAATGAAATGAAATCAAGAAGGGAAATTATAAATGAAAAAAGTGCTATGTTGCAACTCACCAAACATCTATTATGAAATCTATAAACTTGAGTGAAGTGGCTAGCTTGAATGTAGATCTTGAATTCAAGTAGTGCTTGATAGATATTGACTTGAATTGCTTGCTTGAATAAAAACCCTACATCACAAGTGTTAGCTCAAAAAACCATATGATGCAAGAATATCTTTGACGATGCTTGAATCTTGATGTTGACTCCAAATCCTTAATGAATTTCTCTTGAATGCTCTTGTGTCCTTGTAAACTTGTTAGATATATGAATTTCTTATATCATAAATGAAAGAAGCTTATATTTACTATCTATGTAATATCCTAAAATTACACCACACTAAGTTAATATATGAATTAATTGATTAAAGGAGGCTAATTCCCTCAAGATTTGAAATTAACTCCAAAAAATAACTTAATGGGGACTCAGACACCCTAGGTGGTGTCTTAGTCTCAAGGCTTGAAACTTAAGGTACAAACTGTAAAGGCGGGCCCATTTAAGATGCATTTGAAAAGAGGGTACCAATACCTTTTGAGAAAAAATATGCCATAGGTGGAGTCTAGGTGGAGTCTAAGTCCCAATCCAAAAATTAAGGACACACAACTAGAATCATTAAATTATCATTTACATTTTGATGTTTGTCAAGATTATCCATAAAAAGATATAATTTATTAGGCTTGTGAATGAAAATCAGACCAATTAAGACATAAATAAGGATAAATAAAGCATATCAGGCCCAAACAAGTATGAAAATTCTAGGGTATGCATTTTCCTACACTACATTGTAATAATATGATGTCCACGTTCAAACAGTCGAACTAGTGCTTGACTAGTTGCTTTCACTTAGGGGCATTTAGGCCCCTAATATTCTAGGTGAGGATCCCCATCTTCATCTAAGAGGGAGCAACCTCCCTTGGATCTACTCATGTACAATTTGATTGAGGTTTGATCACCTATCAAATCCTCTTCTTCCCTATTCTATTTATTTGGTTTCCTTCCCATTTTTGGAGCTAAGGCCACCTTTGAAATTTGGCAGATGTGACTCAGTTGAGATATGTTGATGGAATCTTTTATCTATGAAGCATATTCCCCTTTTCTTTCATTCTATACACTCATTTTAAAAGTTTCACCATTTTGTCTCAAGAAAATCTCTATTAGTGGTAACTCTTGATTCTCCATCAATTCCCCTTCCTCCATATGAATTGAGCTTTCTAGTTGGATGGCCATTAATGGTTCTACCACCACTAATGCCCATGAATTTTCCTTTCCATTCTTATTTTCCTCCTTGTTACTAGTTTCCTTAATCGTTTCCTATATTTGTCTTTCACTTTCCAAACATCCTTAATTGTTTTTGGCTTCCTTCTACAATCTTCCTTGGAGTGGTTATATTGTTTACAGTTAAGGTGGAAATCTTTTTGAATTTCCACTTTAATTGATTTATTCTATTGACCTTTCTGAGAAGATAGATAAATTTCCTTAGGAATATAATTGTATATTGCAAGAATTTAGATTCTTGCATACATCAGGGATTTTTTATTCCTTAGGTCTATGTCAATCGCCAATCCCATTAAGTCCCCTATCTTTGTTAAGGATCA
>VDFB02306020.1:0-49295 GCA_007258455.2 Sequoia sempervirens
AAAGATTTTTAAGCTTCAAGAAGCCAAAGATAACCTAGATTAGATGATATGTAAACAATTAGTGTTGACAATATGTAGATTGTTAAAAAAAATTAATGTAATGGTAAACTCTTTTGCTTGAAAGTAGAAGAGCGTGTGTTTAAACCTTCATAAGTTCTCTTATGAATGCATGCATTATTGTTATAATTGTTCCTGATGTCTAAAAAATGAATAATTCAAACCATAGCAACAAAAATGTTTCAAAAATAAATTGACAAATAAAAAAAAAACTAAAAATACGAAATTGTAACAAACCCTAGACTGTAGAAATCACAGCAAATCCGTACGAGGAAAGAAAATCATGCCGAGGAGTCGTGAGATCAAACCCAACCGACGCAGGTTAAGTGAAATCTGACGAATTTATTTTCTTAAAAAATGGTCATTCTACGGATAGATAATATCATGTGTAGGAAAAGTTTAAACGTACAGTACTATGATTTCAAAGCTAGCAAAAGATTGGCGATGTAAGGCATAGATTCAATCCACAGATCTTGGAATGCATGTATCCGATGCCCTTCAAAACTTATTTGAGCCTCTTTAGGCAATCTGATTTTCATTGTCGCTGTGATAACCCGTGAGCATCTACTGTTTAGCAACCGAAAGCAAGGTTCAACGTCACATATAATGCTGCCCAGTCAATGGGGGACAAGCCCGCACTTTAATCTTCTCACCATTAATGTTGTAGTGAATGGGCATTTCTATAAAGATGTACTTTAAAAAAATTTAAAAAATAGCAGTGGTGAAGTCCATGACTTTCGCTATATTGGCTTAAGATTGAACCAAGGCTCCTTAATGGTATCCTTGTAATTTCAATTAATTATTAAAAAAATAATTAAAAATAAAAAAATTGTTAATAGAGTATATATTTGGGTCTTCATCATTATAGATGGTAATAAAACAATTCATATTTATAGATATAAAAGAAATATTGGTAATAAATGGTGTTTGTATTATTTCTATTTTTTTCTTTTATTGTGTCATGAGTATATAATTTGGATATCTTCTTTATTTTTTTAGCAATAATTTTAAATATTCTGTAAATGTTGTATGCATCTATTAAAATTTATGTGGGTCTTTTGGCCTCTACAATTCAAGAAAACAAATTTATCAACTTAATATTTTTGATTTCAAATTTTTATCTTAAAAGTTCATTTGTAAAGTATATTAAAAAAATAAACATAATAACACATACAAAGTATGTGAAAACAAAGTTCAAAACAGCAAAAAAAGGATGTGTTCTTATTACAAGTTGCATCAAAACAATTTGAATGCAAGAATAATTTTGTCATAATGATCAATTCTATGACTTAGATGTTTGAATAGAAGAAAGATGCTTTGATATCAAAAGCAATAAAATTAAGAACTTCATAATCCATTAAGAATGCTTTAGTTCTTAAAGGTATATTTATAAAAGGAGACAATCCAAGTTTTTATAATCCAATCTTTTTTATATCAATTTTTTATCTTATAAGTAAGATGTATAAATTAAACATAGATCTTATTTAGTAAACTATTTGAACCTTATTCATAAATCATATGAAAGTGACCATTAAAACACAATGCAAAGTAGTACAAAGTATATGAAGACCATAGAGCTACTGAAATAAAGGTGTAATTATATAACTTCATGTATTTTTTATAATAATGGTGGTTATGGAAAGAGTAGAGAGATGACTCCATCAAGTTTTTGTAAGATCATCATATGCACTTTTTATAATAGCACTAATAACACATGCTAATGTCTTCCACAAGGGCATTTGCATAAAAGCTAGAAATTATGTGATGCAATACATCATCAATCACTTGATCCCACTACAATATATAAGCCATGATTGCATGTGTGATAATAATTTGAGTTTTTTTTTAATATCACTTCAAATGTATAATCCTGACAAACGGGGTAAACTCAACCTATAGCAAATCATAATAAATTAGATTTGTAAGGTAAATTGTTAAGCTTTATTTATTCTTTATGAAAATCATAGTTTAATATGGTTGAAGATTGTACACATATCATCTTCCAAGATAGCTCCATAGTGATCTACATGATTAACTAAAGGATAAATAAAAAAATAAACATTGTTTAATACTCCTATAGAACTCAAATTTTAACATTTATTTTTAACTTCTATAATCCATTGTTTCAACATAAGTTGAAATATAATAATATCTATACAATATGTGCCTCATTACATGAACAATGAAGGGAGCTTCTTGCAAACCCAAGAAGTTTCCAATATAAAATAAGTGTATCCTTGAATGTCTAATTTCCAACAATTGAATATTATATTTGATCATTTCCAGCCATTGATTAGCATGCCAAATAGATAGTTTTCATATCTATAACATTGCATGGAAGAGCTAGTGCATCCTCTAGGTCTATTGTTATGGTTACCATAATAATCCTAAAATTTAAGTAGTTTGTAGTATATTTATAAGTTTCACAAAAAGTGAACATGAAACATAGAGCAAAGAATTACAAAAAGGATGGTGCTTCTATAATGTTATGTTATACATGCATAGATTGCATATCATGACCTCATTTTAAAATTAAAAAATCTATGCAAAAAGGGTATTCCTTTCACTATATTTAATCTACACCAAAATATATACACACAAATCATTGTCTTATTTTAACATATCCAAACACTTGTAACAAGTTAAACTTATTGAAATGAATGTATAATAATATTGTTGATATTAAAGTTACAACATAAAAGAACAAAAAAATGCAAAAAGTACATTTTTATTTATTTTATATATTGTTGATGGGTGTTTTGACACATTTCTCAACTTAAATGAAATACAATATGTAACTCAACTCTCTTGAAAGATCAATCTCCTAGAAGGATATCGACAATCCCAATATCTTTATAATTAGGTCTTGCTCATCTCTAATATAACTTACGGATTGGTGTATTGTTGGTCCAACAAAGGACCTATTTTGGTATTGTACCTCTATTCAAACTAGATTAGGTATTTCCAAATTAAAAAAAAAAAAGAACTTACATTACCCATAAACACTAGATTTGCAACTTAGAATACAATCATTTTCAACTCAATAGTTAAATATACGTTAAAAATTCTTAAAACTAAAATGTAATCTATCCAAATTTATAAAAAAAATACAAAATATAAAGTGAGAAAGAATAGGTTTTAAAGAAACCTAAACATAGACTTCCATATTCCTCAAAATATTTAGATGAATCGGAAAACTCTAGAATAACAAAATATTTCCTTGAGCTCAACCTAAGGAAAACCATGACTCACGTAGAAGGTGCAATATTTAAATAAATGGACCATTTATTAAAAAAATCACATTGACCACCCAATTTCTAGCATGAATCAAAGAGATGATTTCATATATGATGCAAAAAGGATGATCATATTGATCACACAAAGTATTCTATCTTGAATAAAAAATAAAATAGTAGTGATATTAAACACTTATAGGCTAATCAAATATTTAGATTTCATTGCATGGAATAATATATATCTACTTACAGGTTAAAAACCATGAGATAACACAACTTTAAATGAGGAAAGAAAAAATAACATCATGTTTTTATTCATAAATTTCTAATAATTTTCAACCTTCTGGTCATAAGAAGGTTGTCTAAATTTAGAAGTATAAAAGTACCTTAGTACATATTTACATTATTCAACAACCAAATAAATCAATGTTCAAGATTAATTTAATCTATGGGACATAAATTCATAAGAATTTAATTTTGGTGGAAAATGAATATCCACCCTTTAAATCTAACAAATTTTACATAAAAAGCATCTTATACATCTACTCCAAGTCCTAAGATATTTTTTCCTTATCTCAAAGAACTTTTATAAAAAATATAATAACATAATATATCAAGCCTTGGGAAAAGATTCTTTTAGATATTTATACAATTTGAATCAAGGAAAATTGTATTTAAATTTCATTTATGTTAAATCCAACTAGAAACGTGTCACTCCTCCATTGCTTTAATATCTTCAATAGTCATTTTGTTGTCTAGAGAAACCTCCATGTTTGTATATTCCATGAATGTCACGAGTGACTAATTCACCTCCATGTCTAGTTGATATATAAAATTAAATCTAATGTAGTGGTATCAAATGTGTCAGAGATTTTGATAGAGTTTTTTATGTTTTCTCAAAATCTATTTTTTAAACTCTTTAAAATAAAATTTCAATGTCACCAATTTATCAAATGAAGTAAGATTAAAAACATACAGGTTGCTCAAAGTTTCGATATAATTGCTTTTAGATCACCTTCAAGTTAGCTACATTATTTAATTATGTTTCATCTTTATAATAATGACATGTAGTCTTGTCAATTAATTATTAGACACTAATTATAATATCCACAACATCACTATAGATGGACCTAAGCAAGTGGTCAATCCTACTTTCAGAAAATTCACCCTCAAATTAATTATCCCTATCCAAATATCAAGTATTGAGGTGTCCTCTATTTTTAATATGTCATCCTTTACCAAAGTTCTAAATTTCATGTTGGATATAACATCCAATCTATTATGTCCAAAACATGTAAGTCTAAAATCCTCAAGCTTTTCTCTACCTTCAAGGCTAGGGTTTATATTTGAGAAGGTAAATAGAGACTCATTCATAGACTTGGGATGGTTAAAGGCTAATTGTGAGAGTGGATAATCTCTCTTATTCTTTAGACTCAACTTAAATCTAGGAGGGTGTTGCCAAAGGTAACATATGTTAGGAAATAATACATAATACCCACATTTTTAGTCCATTTCCTACATAACCCCATGAGAGAAAAGCATGCATGCAAGTAACCATAATGCATAGATCGAATAGAAAAACCACAAGATAACACAAGATATACCCTAGGAAAACCCTCAAGAGGGAAAAACCCAGCCTCCAAAAGCATCCATAATCCATCTATTATTCAACAAATAAACAATACATGCACTTACAAGAGTTACCATGAATACTTTTGAAGCATCAAGCCTTCCCAATGCATCCTCCATGTGTCCAAGAATGAATCCAAACATCCCATGCCATGCTTCACATATGCACTCCTCAGAAAGACTCAATAATGACCACCCAATCACCCAGCCAACCCGAACCACTAAACATGTACTTGCTTTTATAGATTCAAGTTCGCACAAATACAACCAAGTGGTAAGATAAAACCATATGAATATAAAACCATTGACCCCTCATTTAATATTGGATAATAATTTGTCACTTTATTAAATATTTGGACCCCAATATTAAATTGTTATCCTATGTCTCTCACACATTAAATAATAATACAATGTTACAATACAACATAAAGTGGTCCCCAAATAATTACCTAATGTGATTAACCACACCTCCTAGGTGCATCACAACTAAATAATTATTTAATTACATTATAATATAACATTTTATACAACGATGTATTGTTGAACACACCTAGATACTAAGAGGGGGGTGAATTAGTATCTATAAAACTTAAACCCTTCAAATCTTAAACATGCAAAGTTAGACTTTTAACAAGATCAACAACTTATAAATAGATTAACATCACTTAAATAAATCAACAATAATGAGAGATAGGACAATGAACACACATGCACAAGATAACACCAAATTTACGTGGAAAACTCAAGAAGGGAAAAACCATAAGAAATCTCACAATATACGAAGCTCACTGCCTGTAGAAATTACAATATTATTCAAGGCTCACTTCCTACGAACTTGTAGGCTAAGGAACACAACCTTAGGGAAAGATACAAAATATTGCAATATTGAGGTGCACAAACCTAGGGTAAGATAAAAATTACAAGGGCCTATTGAAGAGACCCATTGTCAGATAGCAAGATACATGAAGATTTAGGAATTACAACATATGTCAACAATACACTCTGCTAACTAAGGCGTTAAAGCTCATCTAATCTTTCTTTTTCATAATTAACTACATATTTTCATCCTTGTACACCACCACACTCTCACTCACTCAACTTGCAACTAATTTTTTCTTTCATTTATATCCTCTGCAAGATATCAAAACATCAATTAGGTCAACCAAAATAGAATACAAACAATGATCTAAACAAGTTGGCCACAAAAACATAATGTGGTCCTATCCAAGAGATAGATAGGACCAAAAACAACTTATTACAACTTCCAATGTGATCCCAAACAACACATGCATTGGTGCACAACATACCAAGTTGGCAATAAGGAAATGTGTAGATGAAACGTGTAGCACATTACCGATTGGCCCAAAAACACAACTTCAACTGATTTTACTCAATGTGGTTCTCAACAAGATAGGTCAGGACTCAAATACATCTTAACACAACCTCAATTACTGGTGCAAAACCCCAAGCACATAGTGCAAGAAAGAGAGCAGGCCCTGTCAGCCAGACATCCATAAATTACTTAGAAAACCAACTCAAAACAATATGTGGCACCAAAGAGATCAACCATTGAGTGCAGAACATAAATAGACGTTCCATGAACATCCAACAACACTTCTAGATACTTCTTTCATACTGTCATGACACAAACAACCACCGCAAAATGAACAAAAATAGAATACTTCATCCTAGAAGCACATAATACATAACAATGAGATAAAGCATTAATAAACCAACATGGAGTCAACACCATCACATGAAATCTAAACTCAGACATTGCATAAGCATTGAGAGCATGTTCACCAAGTGATAGGAGAAAAAAAATCAATATGGAGAAATACAAAGTGTTTTTTGGACAATCCTGACAAGCAACAAAACTACCAACCCACAACAATAATCAAAAACCTCCTTGGCACCACTGGTGACTTGAAAAGTGTTGAAAAATGAGGTGTTTTCTTAGCTTAATACTCTATAAAACTTCAATATTACTGTTATAAGTAAGTCTTTTCTTTGTTACATAAATTCTTTGTGGATGATTATCTTGATTAACTCATTTTACTGTTGTAGAATGAAGAGAGAAGTTGATAGAAGAACTAGACAGGATATTAGAAAGATCACACGAGATATACCGTGGAGAAACCCTTTCGGGAAAAAAACTCCACCAAGAATTATTCTATTATTCAATATTTGAATTACAATAGCTCCAATTCTTGCTTGAGAATGCTTCTTCCGTCTTTACCAATCTTCTTCACACCTGCAATAACAATTATGACAACTCTATTCAACTTGAATGAGATATAGAGACAATATGCAAACTTGTAATAATCAAATGGTGATAATTACAATGCATAAGCTCAAGCCCTTGAAAAGGTGCACCATATTCCTTCAAGTTGAGTTATTCAGTGAAGACTAAAGCTTACAACATGTGCTTCATGCATTTGAGTGTCCCAAATTGAAGCTACAACTTCTCCTTCACTTCGGTGATAATTCTAAAGCTCTTCTTCAAAGTTGGTGCCCTTAAGTAAAGCTACTTAACTGAGCCTTCAGAAATATCTTATCATGCATGAGAGGTAATTCCAATAAAGCATCTTGGGCGCCCAAGTTGGCTTCAAGTGCTTTATAGTTAACTGAAACATTTACTCAACACCATTCCTAAAGAATGGTCATCCCTTGTTAATTGGAGGTAGTCCCTGTTATCTGTCATACAACTCAATGTTATTAGCCATGCATTACAAGTTAACTGAAGCTAGCTACATGCAACTCAAAATAACCAACATGCATGCAACTGAAGATAACTGAACCGAACTGAACTGAACTGAACTGAACTAAACTAAACTGAACTAAACTGATTCTGAACTGAACAAATCTGAACTGAACTTAACTAAACTTCAAGCATGCAAACATCAAATCCTAACTCCTAGGATCTTTACATGCATTCAGAAGTGTTAACTATTACTCTGTATAGTTAACTAAACACAAGGTGAGATTCACCTTACCATGTGAGTGTCCCATGTGTCCCTATTATTTAGGAACTCACTATGGATTCCTTCACATGCTTCTTACATTTAGAATTAATTACAAATGTCAATAATCATGATTATTTCATCAAATATTAATCTCATCCTAATCTTAGTGTTATTGAACACATTCCAAGAATCTAGGAGATACATGAAATAATTAATGTTTAGGATTTGCAATTGAATGGCAACCTATTTCCAACATTTGGTATAGATAGGAGTGCAACATCCACTAAAAATAAACATTGAGTCCCAAACCACAAGACTAGATCTTCAAAGGCGGAGGAATGCAGACCATTCTCCAAAATAGTCTTCAAAGCAACTTCTTGGGACAAAACATTTCACCAACATGCAGAGACCAATACATCCTTTTAGCAACACATACTTCCTCAAGAACAATAAGAGAGAGCATAAAACATACTAGAGACCATCAACAACATCTCTCCAACTTTAATCCTCATCTTAATACTTCTAATCCTTATCTTAATGCTTCTAATTCTCATCTTAATATATCATCATGATATCATCTCTTATAACAACAACCATACTCAATACATATTTACTTGTCATCAAACAAAGCGTCCCATCCAACCATGATCGTCAACAACATCAATGGCATGACATTCAACCATGAACATCAACAACATAGAGTATCAACAAAATATAGCTTTAATCACTAATGACAACCCAAATCGAGTGTAGACATAAGCATCAATTACAACCCAATCTCAGTGTAGTCATAAACGAACAACCAATGCCAAACAACAACCTCAAAAATATTATGTAACAATCTTCCCAAGTGTTGACATGAATGACAACCAATGCCAACAATCCCCCCCCTTTTGCATTGATGACAACACACACCTACTCATTCTCCCCCTTTGACATCAAGGAAAAAGGGATAATGATCTTCATTAAAACATTAGCACATTCTCCCCTTTGACCAACAACACTTCTTTAACCAACTGTACATGCTCCCCTATCAGCAACACCCAACCAACTACCTACTCCCCTTGATACTTGTAGCTCACACATCAATCTAGGAGAAAAGGATATGACATGAGTTTCTCCCCCTGGATAGCTACACCATTTATGAATCTAGTTAGAAAAAGGAAGGGAAATCACCCCTGAATTTTAGCGAAGATACTCAAAAGTATCCAAGGAAAGCGCCTTACTAAAGATGTGCACAATCTAATCCTTAGTAAGCATGAAAGGGATATGGGTGAGTAGAAACAACTTCCTACACTAATCTAAGTAGGGGTGAGTTACAAATTTTTTGTTGATTATATTGCATTCTTGTGATGGATGTAGCTCTTGGAGTGTATTTATGTTGAGACCGCCATACATCACTTCTATCACTTGTACATGATTTGCATTGCATCTCTTTTTTGGAGAGGAGTTTTGTCCCATGAGGTTTTATCCTTTTCTCTGTTTGTGAGAGATTAGTTGCATAATTAGTTGTACATGGGTACCTAACATGGCCTAGTTATTGGGACCCATATTGTATCTTAATATTGTATTTCCATATTATATGATAACTATACTCCCTAAGGTACAGTTAAGGGGGGTGTTGTAAAGGTATGTCAACCTTACTTACTAAACATGGAAATCTCAAAGTTCATATTCACATTTCCAATTAGGGATATTGACACAAAATTCATTTCCACATAAGAATAATGAAACAATATATATATATATATATATATATATATATATATATATATATATATATATATATATATATATATATATATATATTAATAAGATTGCTCCAAGGCAATTACAATGTCGAATGTAAAAGTTTACATCAAGTAGTGTCACAACATCTATTTTAATGTTACATATATAAGTACATATCAATGATTGCATCAAGTTCACAAGTTAAGTTACAATTGGCTATGCAAGCCATACAAGTAATACAAGAAATGTGCATAAATATCCATATGATGATAAATCATCGGTGCTTGACCGCCATGACACTACTTTTTCTTCCGAAAAGTCGAGACCGAGAGTGGGTCCAAGCGCCTTTTCCGCCCAACCACGAAGCATAATACTTCCTCGAATTTCTTCCTAGCTCGAAGAAAACTCTGACCCTGCACAAAGAGCCTAGCAACTTGGAACGGAGAAGCAAGAGGGAACTCTCGATGCAAGCCTAATGCCTATATGCAATCTTAATCTAGAATGACATATTTCTTGCATGCAGGATGTGGCAGAGACTAATATCAATAATATCTAGTCTTTTAAAATTCCATCTATTTCATTGGTACATATGCTTGGACAAGGAAAAAAATAACAAAAAGTGATGGTTTTGAAAAGGGAAATTATCACCTCTGGATATCCACACTCGGCATTCTGTCCCAGAAGTGGTTTCATAAAAGAATACATATAGCATAAATTGTCTCAAGTTTATAATATTTCAAGTGTTTCCTATTCATTCAACTTTTTCAAGTATAGTTTCATCATCAAGTTCTCTAATTGTTATACAAGTTTTCGGTATCATTGACAAGGAAACATTCACCAATTATTTGTTCAAAGCAATTAACAATCCACTATTTACTTCATACGTTTCTCATAAAAGATGGTGATTCAATGTATTTTCAATGGTTTTTCTATTGTTTAAATAAAATTCTAATTCGGATTCATAATTCAACATGCATGTTAAATTCATCCATATACCGATTTAAATCATTCTTTTAGAATAATTATATGTACATGGTCATAAGAGTTTATGTTTATATATGTATCATGTCTATAAATGTATATACAATTATTTAGGAAAGTTATATTAAATTAGGCATAAAAAAACATAGATTACACATATCATTTAAAAATCAGCTACTTATAACAAAACATCATTATAAGTCAGAATATATTCTCAACAATTTCATAAATATCATTTGAAAAACAAAAACTATGTAAACAAGTGTAGATTTTGCACGTATTTTTATTAAATTTTGTATGTGTGTGTGTGTGTGTGTGTATACACATATGTATATATACATACATACATACATACATACATACATACATACATACATATATATATATATACATATATACATACATATATATATATATATATATATATATACATATATATATATATATATATATGTATGTATTAAAGAAAAGTTTCTTCTTAATTTTCAACCAGGTTGTATACACAAATATATGTAGATATCTATTTATATATATGTCAATATAAAAATCAGACTACAGATTTTTTTTAGACTTCATTCTGAATATATATATATATATATATATATATTTCCAACTACAGAACTTCACTATCGGCGGCCAGGCGGACTGTTTAGGCAGAGATAAAGTTTAATTTTCATCATTGAATGAAATTACAATTGAAAACCCATCGCTATGGAAGGAGGCGAATTCTATTCAAGTTGGAGGTATAAAATAAAATTTTAAGTTTCAACATTGAATAAATTTCAATGTTATGAGAGTAAGGGAATGTAGAAGGGGGAGGGTGGGCCACAAACCCTATGGGGAGGGCAACACCCTCTCCACAACCCCTTCCCAAGAGTAGCTACAATTGCCTTAAACCTATTTAATATTTTTTTTATTTTGTAAAACTCAAGCAATTAAAACATGAAAACAACAAATTTCAATTTCATCTTTGGTTTCAAAAATACAGTGCAGAGAGATGCATATATGTTTATATATATATATATGTATATACTCTAAGATATATATTATATATGAATATATCCTTTGTAAAATACAAGCAACACCTCCAATTCGATACTGCTATCATAAATCAACAATACAAGCAATTCGATGTTGGCTATAAGCATTTCCAATGCAGCAATATGAACATATGTACATTTATATATATATATATATGTGTGTGTGTGTGTGTGTGTGTGTGTCTGTGTACTGTAGAAAGATATACACATATATATACTTTGAAATATATAATATGGATATATAACCGAAATGCAAAGAATCTGACTGAGTTTTTTAGAAAAATAATATATATTTCCAAAACAATGTTGATCTGAAAACACATTTAAATCCAAACAAAAATTATTCATTCATACGCACATCTAAAATAGAGATTTCATGAAAATAAATGATTAAAAACCTAGAGTCCAGTGCTAATCTGATAAAATTGTTCTGATTCAGTTTCCCTTTCTCGTTCTATTCCTCTTCTTTTCCCAGTTTCACCCAATTCAACCGTTTTTTCCTTGCTTCCAATTTGTTTTAGAGAAAAATGAAGAAGATGAAAGAAAAAAATTTATTTAAGAATACATGCTCTTGTTGAGAATTAAAGAGTTTTATAAACTTTTATTTACTTTTTTTCTTGCTTTATTTTGCTTTGTTTTTTGTTTTGTTTTTCTAATTTTTAATCATCTTTTCTCATATTTTTCTATTTTTATTGTTTTTTATCTTATCACTTTGTTTTCGAAGATCTTCCTATATTTTATTTTATTCTAAGTTGTCCAATAAATATGACTTTAAAAGAAAGCAAGATTTGTTTTCTATGCACACATTATCCTCAATTTAATAAAATAAATAACATCTTAATCTTCAAATAAAACATCAACTAAAAATATACTAACTAATTCTTTTATTTTCTATGCATTTAATTTACCACTAATTAAATTAAATAAACATTGCAAAGTAAAACAATATAAATAATTCATTAAATAACATCCTAAATGCAATTTATATGATTACTAAGTGGTGTGTGCTTGTGAGAAAATATGTTCTAACTTAACCCTGCCAGGTGGCTAACCTCCTCTACCTCAACCACACTCTTGGTCTTCGACAAACCTACATCTCATATAATCTCAGGCACCCATTAATATATTAGTGTCCAAAAATGTAAATCAAAAAAATACATATCATTCTCTATATTGCATCATAATAATCATCACATTTCATTTTATTGAAATAAAATATCATCCATTGCATTTCATCTTTCAAATAAAATAATCATTCACCTAATTTCTTATTCAAACCTCACAACAATTATTCTACCACACACATTTATTCATGTTCTAGTTCCACTTAAAGTAAAATCAAGTAGTACCAAAGTTTGAGACATGACATCTTTCCCCACTTGGAAGAGACATCGTCTCGATGTCTTTACAAATATCTACATAATAGAGTCTAAACAACCAGTTTATAAAAGAGTCATAATAAGCAAAAAGAATAAGTATGCTAGACTCTCAAATGTGAAGAGGATCTATCAATATCTGTTGCATTCACCCAAGTGGCTCTTCCCACCGACTACTCATCCCATTGGACATTATAATGCATAACATTTTGTTTCCGCAACTTAACATTGCATCTCTTTAAAAATCCTAGTGGGTTGCACTAGAACCACCCTTGCCTAATAAGTATGCCAATCATGCACACCACATACATGGTACATCTACTTATACTTATACATTTAACAACACATGGTATTACTACCATCCAATTACATCCAAGTAACATATGGCTTCTTTTCTAGAGCATAAAGGAATACCATCACAATATTCAAGCATACAAACTTAATCACACTCTTGATGCTCACTAGATGAGGCATAAATCATAATCCATCAATGAAACTCAAAGTATGAAAACGAGCATCTCAAATTTGACAAAACACTACAATTTTCAAAAAGATCTTACCTCCTAACCATCACTAGGTTGAGGTTAAAAAATAACAAAACAAACTTCAAAGGTGCACCAACCCACATGCATACCGATTATTTTGAGACTAGGATACTTGCAATTCATTCCTTTGATAATTCTAATTTTTGAAATTTCCATGTATCTTGACTTGTACCTTCTTGTACTTCTCCCATTTCCATCATTATCTACATATGTATCTTCATCTATTGAACTATCTCTTCTTTATGTTTAGTGCCCAATTCGAGTTTGAATCATATCTTCATCTCATATTTAATTCATCTTTTCCATCTTACTTTATTACATATTCCTTAACCAATCTATATTCATCCTTCTCTATCTTGTAGTTTTACTTACTTTATCATCTATTGGTTGGTTCTAGTTAGAACACCTTCCACTAACTTCTTTATCCATTTTTAGTTCTACAACTCTTTTTTTTTTTTAATCCATATTTTTTTTTAGCAACACACTCTATCTGTCAAACTTCAATCAACACTTTCAATTCTTATCCTTTCCTCTCATTTCCACACAAATCTTCTTGTCTCAATGGTTTCTTCTCATTTTCAACTTTCATTATTATTATCTTGTCATTTTAGTCTTTCATTATTCCATTCAAAATTTGTGTTACTACAACATTCCACATTCTATTATTTAATACATAATTATGAGGAATTTTCCTTTCTATGACCTTATCCATTCTAAAATATCTACTTTTGTTCAAGCAATGCTTGTTTCCATTGTGTTTCTTTACTCTACATTTTTACCATCTGCAACGTCTCTCTACTTTGCCTTTCGTGTTCCATGTCGCATCCACTTCCTCATACTTTCTTAACTATCATTCTAATTACAACTCCACATTTCAAATCAACTACCTTGTAACAATCCTGACTTACCACACATCAACATTTTTCATTCTTCATCACAACTGTTCCAATTCCTTTTCAATTACAATTCTCTTATCTTGTTATCTTATCCTTTACCACTTATTCCTTGTTTTTTGCTTATCCTATAGAATTTTTCATTCTTGCTTCTCTATTTTATTCATCTTTAACTGAAGTTCACTTTAACAACTACTTTTCTTTCTCAACTAACATTCTTTTTACCAGTACCTGTTACTTCATCATATGCAAAAACAAGTTCTTTCATAATTCATGGAATGTACATAACTAGGAGTCAACCTTTAAGCATGATGTTAAATTCCATTTCACATTTTACTATCTAGACCAAATGCCTACAAATAATAATCAACAAAATATTCAAATCAACTGATCCATAGCAACTCCAATGATTTCAAACTTTCTTGTCATTTTATGCAATAAACACTTGTATCTAACAACGGATCAAGGAAATTTCAATCTATCAATTCTAACATCATACACACTAGGATCTAGTATGTTCTCCATATTCTACTTCCTCATACAATCTATCAGAGGCCAATCATGAACACAATAGAGCATAAAACATGAAACTTGACCAACAGTTTAAAACATTCAAGCATAGCCACCGTTAGAAAATAATTCAAACCAAGGAAAAGTAAAATTCGATTTCAAAATAATATGCACATGACCATAATGGTCACAAGATAGATAAGTATCAAAATATGATGGCTATACTTGCTCACAAACAAAAATTAAAAAAATCAATGTTGGCCTTTACAAAATTTAGTAAATTAATCAAAGTCAATGAAATAGAATTAAAATATCAAATTTTACAAGTTCACAACACATGAACTATGTGACTGATTCCAGTCACAAGAGAGGGAGTACAATACAAAACTATACCTAGATTCCAAGATCTAAGGTAAGTAAGAGAACAAATTCAATCATGGAAATCAATGAGTTGTCAAATATTCCAATCTCACCAAGCATGAGATCCATTCTACTTAACCATTCAACTTCACTGAAGAGGCCCTACAACAAAAGTCGCATCCCATGCAAGGGAATCACAACCACTATCCAATGACACACACACATAGTTGTACACTAGCAAACATCCATAACCCAAGCTATCTAAACACTTCGTTCTCACAACAAAGAGCAATTACCAATTCCCACTTTACACCTAGAATACACCACTCATATGGATAACGCATTAATACAACATTCACACAATAGTTACATGATATTTCTCATTCATACAAGTATGAGAATTGTCTCAAGCTGCATCACTCGTAGGGAGACAATAATTTACTTAAGTATACAATCTCTAACATAATACTGAAAAAAGCTTGAGTGCATTAACCACACCAACTACAAAACAATCATAAGTGCATTCCTCACACCAAATATATATCAGTCATGAGTGCATAACTCGCACTTATATGTGCAAAGTGCATGACTCGCACGATGCATTACTCGCACAAAAGCATATTTATAAATATCATTAATATTAAACTAGCATACAAAACTCACAATGTTCTATAGTATCAATCAACACCTGCCTGGTCGACAAGCTACTCATGGTAATTTATCCAAGCAACTTATGTCCTAGGTCCATATCAAAGATCCTTAAGACAACTTAACTGGCATTCGATCACAGGGATTACATACTTACAAAAGAATTACTTAAAACTCAGCTTACTTATAGTCTAATACCTTTGTCGTTGTAAACATATGTGCTCTCTTATTCACATCCATCTTCAATCCTTTTCTTCCATAAGGATCTTTTAAAGTTTAAACCATTTTTGGTTGTGGGTGATTGTTCTTTCTACTTGTCATAACATCATTATTTTACTCTAGCAATCTTGTAACTCATTACTTTTGTAACATACTCATTCACCCTTTTTTGTTCACAGAGAGATTTATTTTCTCACCAAAAAAAAAAAATTCTCTTCATGAGTTGTCATCATGTCTTAGCCATCTTGGCTTAGGTTTATACATCAAAATATCTCAACATTCTCTCTAAAGATACAATCTTTAATCCTTGTTTCAACCATGACATTATTCTTACTAGGGATTCTTATGAAAATGCCACTAAAGTGAGGAGTACTCTCAACTAATATAGTCATACAATGTCTATTCTTCTTCTTGGTTCCCAACTGAACCATCCAAGAATCATTGAGATTCCAACCCATCAAAGGAATCTTCGACCCAAAATAGGGTGCCAAATCACTCGATGCACCTAGAAATTTAGGTCATCAAATAGGTTCACATTGCAACCTATAGCATAGAAGTCTTGAGGCCCAAGTGTTGAACCTAGGGCTCTAATACCAAATGTAAAGGTACGTCAACCTTACTTATTAAACATGGAAATCTCAAAGAATAATCACATTTCCAATTAAGGATATTGACACAAAATTCATTTCCACATAAGAATAATGAAACAATATATATATATATATATATATATATATATATATATATATATATATATATATAAGATTGCCCCAAGGAAATTACAATGTTGAATGTAAAAGTTTACATCAAGTAGTGTCACAACATCTATTTCAATGTTACATATATAAGTGCATATCAATGATTACATCAAGTTCACAAGTTAAGTTACAATTGGATATGCAAGTCATACAAGTAATACAAGAAATGTGCATAAATATCCATATGATGATAAATCCTCAGTGCTCAACCGCCATGACACTGCTTTGTCTTTCGCAAAGCTGATACCAAGAGTGGGTCCAAGCGCCTTTTTCACCCAACCACGAAGCATAATACTTCCCCGGATTTCTTCTTAGCTCGAAGAAAAATATGACCCTGAGCGAGGAGCCTAGCAACTGGAACGAAGAAGCAGGAGGGAACTCTCAATGCAAGCCTGATGCCTATATGCAATCTTAATCTAGAATGACATATTTCTTGTGTGAAGTATGTGGCAGAGACTAATATCAATAATAGCTAGGCTTTTAAAATTCCATCTATTTCATTGGTACATATGTTCGACCAAGCAACAAAATAACAAAAAGTGATAGTTTCAAAAAGGGAAACTATCATCTTTGGATATCCACACTTGACATCCTATCCTGGAAGTGGTTTCATAAAAGAATACATATAGCATAAATTGTCTCAAGTTTATAATATTTCAAGTGTTTCCTATTCATTCAACTTTTTCAAGTATAGTTTCATCATCAAGTTCTCTAATTGTTATACAAGTTTTCGGTATCATTGACAAGGAAACATTCAAAAAATAATTGTTCAAAGCAATTAACAATCCACTATTTACTTCATACGTTTCTCATAAAAGATGGCGATTCAATATGTTTTCAATGGTTTTTCTATTGTTTAAATAAAATTCTAATTTGGAATCATAATTCAGCATGCATGTTAAATTCATCCATATACTGATTTAAATCATTCTTTTAGAATAATTATATGTACATGGTCATAAGAGTTTATGTTTATATATGTATCATGTTTATAAATGTATAGACAATTATCCATGAAAGTTATATTAAATCAAGCATAAAAAGCATAGATTACACATATCATTTAAAAATCAGATACTTATAACAAAACATCATTATAAGTCAGAATATATTCTCAACAATTTCCTAAATATCATTTGAAAAACAAAAATTGTGTAAACAAGTGCAGATTTTGCACATATTTCTATTAAATTTTGTATATATATATATATATGTGTGTGTGTGTGTGTGTGTGTGTGTGTGTGTGTGTGTGTGTGTGTGTGTGTGTGTATGTATTAAAGAAAAGTTTCCGGTTAATTTTCAACCAAGTTGTATACACAAATATATGTAGAGATCTATTTATATATATGTCAATATAAAAAGTAGACGAAATTTTTTTTTTAGACTTCATTCTGAATATATATATATTCCCAACTACAGAACTTCACTGTCAGCGGCCAGGTGAACTGTTTATGCAGAGATAAATTTTAAGTTTCATCATTGAATGAAATTATAGTTGAAAACCCATCACTATGGAAGGAAGCAAATTCTATTCAAGTTGGAGGTATAAAATAAAAGTTTAAGTTTCAACATTGAATAAATTTCAATGTTATGAGAGTAAGGGAATGTAGACGGGGGGGTGCAACCCCTGTGGAGAGGGCAGTGCCCTATCCATAGGTTGTGGCCTGTGAAGAGGTCACTAGCCTCTCCACAACCCCTTCCCAAGAGCAGCTACAGCTGCCTTAAACCTATTTAATATTATTTTTTTTATTTTGTAAAACTCAAGCAGTTTAAACATGAAAACAACAAATTTCAATTTCATCCTTGGTTTCAAAAATACAGTGCAAAGAGATGTCTATGTGTTTATATATATATTATATCTATCCTCTGTAAAATACAAGCAACACCTTCAATTCGATACTGCTGTCATAAATCAACAATACAAGCAATTCAATGTTGACTATAAGCATTTCCAATGCAATAATATGAACATGTGTACATTTATATATATTTATATGTGTGTGTATACTGTAGAAAGATATACACACACATATATATATATGAATATATTTTTCTATATATATATATATATATATATATATTTACTCTGAAAATATATAATATGGATATATAACCGAAATACAGAGAATTTGACTGGGTTTTCTATAGAAAAAATAAAGTCTAATTGAGTTTTTTAGAAAAATAATATATATTTCCAAAACAATATTGATCTGAAAACACATTTAAATCCAAACAAAAATTATCCATTCATATGCACATCTGAAATAGAGATTTCATGAAAATAAATGATTAAAAACCTGGAGTCCAATGCTAATCTGATAAAATTGCTCTGATTTAGTTTCCCTTTCTCATTATATTCTTCTTCTTTTCCTAGTTTCACCCAATTCAACTATTCTTGCCTTGCTTCCAATTTGTTTTGAGAGAAAAATGAAGAAGATGAAAGAAAAACAATTATTTCATGATGCATGCTCTTGTTGAGAATTAAAGAATTTTATTTACTTTTTTCCTGGTTTATTTTGCTTTGTTTTTTGTTTTGTCTTTCTAATTTTTAATCATCTTTCCTCATATTTTTCTATTTTTATTGTTTTTAATCTTATCACCTTGTTTTCAAAAATCTTCCTATATTTTATTTTATTCTAAGTTGTCCAATAAATCTTATTTTAAAAGAAAGCAAGATTTGTTTTTTATGCACATATTATCCTCAATTTAATAAAATAAATAACATCTTAATCTTCAAATAAAACATTAACTAAAATTATACTAACTAATTCTTTTATTTTCTATGCATTTAATTTACCACTAATTAAATTAAATAAACATTGCAAAGTAAAACAATATAAATAATTCATTAAATAACATCCTAAATTCAATTTATATGATTACTAAGTGGTGTGTGCTTGCGAGAGAATCCATTCCAACTTAACCCTGCCAGGTGGCTAACCTCCTCTACCTCAACTACACTCTTGGTCTTCGACAAACCTACATCTCATATAAACTCAGACACCCATTAATAGATTAGTGTCCAAAAATGTAAATCAAAGAAATACATATCATTCTCTATATTACATAATAATCATCACATTTCATTTTATTGAAATAAAATATCATCCATTGCATTTCATCTTTCAAATAAAATAATCATTCACCTAATTTCTTATTCAAACCTCACAACAATTATTCTACCACACACATTTATTCATGTTCTAGTTCCACTTAAAGTAAAATCAAGCAGTACCAAAGTTTGAGATGTGATAGGTGTTGGTGTGAATAAATGTCTTGTACCTAGTTAATTCACTCACTATGTAATTAGGGGACATTCACGTGTTAAGTTTACTTAGGCTCTTAGATTCCTTCTAGAAGGATGAGTTATCTTTTCTAAATCTTATCTTATCCTAGGTTGTTAAGACTTAGTTAACTCATGTGATAGGATTAAGACACTTTTCATGATCTTATCTAATCCTATCTCTCTCCTTGCCTTTATAAGCAAGGCATCATATGTACTTTTTCCATATTCAATTTGGCATTCTTGCATTCTTAATGATAACATGATATTTCTGCCATTTCTCTCTTGTGGAAGCTATTTTGTCTTATAGATGATCTTGGGGTGTTTAATGAGTTCAGCATAAACTCTTACATGAGGCACACAACCCTAGAGAAAGATACAAATCACAAGGACCTACCGAAGAGACTCACTGTTTGATAACATGATACATGAAGATTTAGGAATTATAATATATGTCAACAATACACTCTGCTGACTAAGGCATTAAATCTCATCTGATCTTTATTTTCCATAATTTACTAGATCATTGCATACTCACACACCACCACACTCTCACTCACTCAACTTGCAACTGATTTTTTCTTTCATATATATCCTCCACAAGATCTCAAAACATCAATTAGGTTGGCCAAAATAGAATACAAACAATGATCTCAACAAGTTAGCCACAAAAACATAATGCAATCCTATCCATGAGATAAAGAGGACCAACAACTTATTATAACTTCCAATGTGATCCCAAAGAAAACATGTGATGGTGCACAACATCCCAAGTCAGCAACAAGGAAACATGTAGATGAAACGTGTAGCACATTACTAGTCGGCCCAAAAGAACAACTTCAACTGATTTTACTCAATGTGATTATCAACAAGATAGGTCATGACCCAAATGCATATTAACACAACTTCAATTATTGGCATAGACCCCCAAGAACATAGTGCAAGCAATAGAACAAGCCCTATTAGCCAAGCATCCATAAATTATTTACAAAACCAACTCAAAACAATATGTGGCACCAAAGAGATCAACCATTGAGAGCATACCACAAAGATATGTCCCATGAACATCCAACAACACTTCTAAATACTTATTTCATACTTTCATGCCACAAACAACCACCACAAACCGAATAGAAACAAAATACTTCATCCCAAAAGCAGAATATGTAACCATGAGATAGAACATTAACAAACGAACTTGTCGTAAACACCATCGCATGAAATCTAAAATAAGAGACTACAAAAGCACTAAGAGCATGTTCACCAATCCACAAGAGTAGAAACATCAATGCAAAAAAATGCAGAGCATTTTTTGATCCAATCTTGACAAGCAACAAAATTACCAACCCACAAGAATAACCAAAAACCTTCAAAATACTAGTGACCTAAAAAGATAAGAATGCAACATCCATAGAATATAAAAACTATCTCCCAAACTGCAAGACCACATCTTCAAATGCAAAGGAATGTAGATCATTCTCCCAAATAATGTTCAAAGAAAATTCTTGGGACAAAACCTTTCACCAACATGTGGAGACCAGTACATCCTTGTAGCAACACATACTTCCTAAGGAACAATGGGATAAAGCATAAAACATAATATAGACCATCAAAAACATCTCTCCAACTTCTAATCCTCATCTTAATACTTCTAATCCTTATCTTAATGCTTATAATTCTTATCTTAATATATCATCATGATATCATCTCTTTTGATAACAACCATACTCAATACATCTTTACTTGTCATCAAACAAGGCATAACATCCAACCATGATCATCAACAACATCAAGGCATGACATCCAACCATGAACATCCACAACATAGAGTATCGACAACATGCATGTGTAAGCACTAATGACAACCCAAACCGAGTGTAGACACAAGCATCAATGATAACCCAAACTAAGTGTAGTCATCAATGAACAACCAATGCCAAACAACAATCTCACAAAATATGTGCAACAATCTCCCCAATTGTTGACATCAATGACAACCAATGCCAACACCATATCCTAACATTCTCCCACTTATTGTATACATTGCATAAGGGATTAATCAATGAAATACATCATCATAGTCATACATGTAACCACCTAAATCTCTAGCATGCTTTTGTGCTCCATCAAGATACCTGCAATAAAACCAAAGAGACCACCATCTCAAGAAATAAATCCTCTCATCCTCTAATGTGTCACCTATGGAAGAAAATGAACATGCCAAGGTGAAGATGCACCAATCCAAGAACACAAGCATCATACTCAAGTGATAACAAAGGCTCCAAACAAGTTGCTGGTATAGGTGAAAAACCCACATGATTGGAAATAGCATTTACAAAACATGATAATAAATGTAATCACCCACACCTCATAGGTATCAATAACATTAGTAAACTCATACCAAAAACATATTCAACCCATAAACTGCAATCACAAGCTCCATGTATCAAACCTAACAATGAAGAACATACATATCTAGGAGCTCCCATTGCATGGGTAATGCCAAAGCATGTCAACTCTACCAATCAACACTATACCGAGGTGTGATAAATGATGAACAATGAAGTGCCTCCTTGCTCAATTATAATGTGAGAGTGGCTCCAAGGTGCTAGTTATGGTAGATAAGGCATGTGTTGTATGGTTTTTTTAGGTATGAGCTTGATATTAAAGTTAAATCCAAATTATTAATTAGTGAAATAGGGTAAAATGTGGGTGATAGATTTTGAATGGGGGTATGCACCTACACTTTCCTTCTTATTTCATTAGGAAAAAGAGACCCCCTAAGGAAAGATTGAATTTCAACCCTTAGGTGAGTCAACCTTGATGGGCATCTTATTGTTTTCCTTATGACTGAGAATGGGGTAAATCAACCTAAATTGCACTTTTGGGAGATGAATGAAAAATACCAAATGAATGCAATTATACAATGTAACACATGAAACATAAAATTCAAACCTTAATCTGATAGAATCCAGAAAGTTTCAACATGTCTGAGAAGGATGTGATTTTATGCACTTGTCACAAATGGTTGTCCCGAGTTTCCTCCTAGGACTCATTCACCCAAGGGTGAATGGGTCTTGCTATAGGGGTTTAAAATATGATTTTATATTCCGATGCTCCTTGGTTTGCACTCTTGATTCCTCTAGGTTTCACAGTCAAAAATTCAGAATTAAATTCTGAAAATAAGTTTTCGTGGCTTGATGACAATGTTGACAACTTTTGTAATTTTTCTCTTTTGATAGATCTTCAATCCTTTTTCAACCTAAGATTTGTAAAATACACAAGAGGGAAAAAAAAAAAATTGGTGAATGGGGGTTCTCCTTGGTCAAACCCCATTTTGGTAACTAAACCTTAAAACGAAATGAAACATGAAGGAAAGGAATGATGAATGAACACTTGCTATGTTGCAACACACCAAACCCTTGAATTGAGATCCTTGAAGGACTAGAACTTAATACATCTCTCCAAGGTCTTTATCTTGCATGAAATGGCTTGATTGGATGTTGATCTTTGATGCTTAAATTTTGACTTGAATGCTTGAAACCTACATCACAATGTTAGCTCTCCAAAAACATGCATAGATGCAAATAACTTTGACATGATGCTTGAGATCTTGAATGTTGCAACAAATGACTAAGAAATCTGCTCTTGAACACCTTTGACAATAATCTTAGCTCTTGTGAAATCTCTTAAAAATTTCTAGGTTGCTTCTCTAGGATTTGAATTTGATAAAAAGACCTTGTATTTATAGACAATTTTTTAATTTCCCAAAAATTAAACATTACAAGCCAACATTTGAAATTGAATTTGGGATCATAAAAAGGCCGCAAAAAATATATTAAAATTTTGAATTTAGCAACTAAAAGGGACCCATTCGCCCTAACCTAAATTGCCAAGACCTATTCATTTTGGGGTTTTAAAAATGATAATTGCATTAATTAAATACTGATTCCCCTTTCAGAATTTGCAATTAATTAGGCTTGTAGATGTATAATTGGGCCAATTAGAAGCTTAATTAAGTCCAATTTATTAAGGGACCCAAACATAGTGTGAAAATATAAAGGTAGTACATTTTTCGACACTACAATTAGTTCCCAAACTAAATTACAATAGGTTGCTAGTCTCTTTTCATTACACTTACATATATTGGGCCCTCACCTTCTTAATAGTGAGCACGTAGTCTCTAAATACTTATAAGTGTTTAACCTTCTTTTTATGCACAAATAAGAGTCCACAAGGTAGAGCTTCATATTATGCCACATTACTAGTGCAAGTAAACTAAATTTAGAGTCAACTAGAAAGGATTTCCCTTTTGGATCAATTAACTTGACTCATAACACCACAACTTTATTTTGATTTAAAACCATAAAAAATTGTTTTTCAAAGCTTATTATCATTTCATTTCATTTTATATTTCAATGTGGGAAGTATAGTTGAGCTCTCTTTAGCAATATGTGTCATAAGCAATTCCGTGGTGGCTTGTGTTTCCTTCATCTCTCTAACATTATTATGAATTGGAACATGTGTTGACTAAAAAATGTACATGTTAACTTCATCATGTTATTATGATTATTCATCACCTTCATTCACATGTTCAATGGGTAAGAGACACATAGGGCAAGATAACTCACAATTTGGTATTCATTGTGAATGTGTCACCAACTTGGTAGTAAAATATCAAACATGAAAGCTATAACACCCTACTCAGACTTATAATGTTTTAAATTTTTGACAAATTCTTACCAAAATAAGAATCCTTACTATTAAGTGGCTCATTTGTAGAGAATAACTACTCCAATGCTAGGGAATTTCCTAGCAAAATAATCTCCTTTTCTATAACATCTACCTTAAGCTACTTAGAGGCATAATTAAAGGTGACGCTTGTGAATATGGTTTCCTCTTCCTCATCCCCTAACTCCCACACATACAAGAAACAAGTATTTGTACAAGGGGTTTCCATGTATCATATGTTTTTAAATTATATATATCAACTCTGATGATGACCATTACCAAGCTAGAATTTATTACGCAAATATCTCATAAAATCAATAACTTATTTTGTTTTTATTTATTTGAAATTGAAATTATTTACATTCAAAATTTGTTTAAACTAAATCACATTTCAATTTGGGGAAATTACAAAAATATAGGATAGTTGGATTATTTGCATTTGATAAAACATCAAGAATAAAAAAACCCCTTAATAAAAATACAAGGTGCTCAACAAATTGAATAAAACAAGCACAAAGTCAACTTTTAACAATCACAATAAAGCAAGGCATACCTCTTCCTTCTCTTTCCCACTATCAAGCTCATGTGTCTAGGGTCAAAGAGGATTGGTAAAGTCTGTCTTAAAAAAGATAAAAACTTCTCAACCAAATAAAGAAGCATTCAACACGAAAAAGTTCAAGAGCATCTTGTTATCTTACAACATATTTATGAGGAAAATAGTAAGAAATGCAAGAGAACTAACCCTCCTCCAAGAACTAAGATAGAAAACTATCATCTCAACACTTTTCTTGCCAATGCTCAACAAGAGTTGGACCTAATCCAAGAAAAAAACATACTTGGCCATAAAAGAATGGTTATAACTACACCTCACAAGAGGTTTCCAAGCAATATCCACACATCTCAACTCCAACTTTACACCTCAACACAATTGTCCATCTCCATGCACTCCTTCCTCATGAAGTGAGCAATCAAGTTGGTGCAACACCCATCTCACATGCTAATATCTTTGACACTAATAGGCCCCCCCTTTCTCATGAAGAGGGTATTCCTTCAAACACTATCTCAAACCATTTTCTTTTGTCATATGAGCAGTATTGATCTAATACCACACCCAACACATACGTGCAACACGTGTTGAGTTGTATCTAATTCATATACATTAATGTTGAGAAGATTTGAAACAACATAATATGAAGTGCATTAAAACAGAGCATTACTAATTTGCATTATTGTTGGTTGATTCAATCCACTTAAGTTTATGTAATTATGTAAATTGTTAACACATTGTTGTGTGCAAAGTAAAATATTTTGACCTCATGATTTTTTTCTATCAAAAAAAATGACTTTACTAAATTTTCCCTATATTGCACTTGAATATATGGGTTAATGAGTTGGACTCAAAATCTATGCAAGTGTATCCTAATAAAACGTCATAATTTTAATAAGTTTTATTTAACCTAACATCAAAATTTTAACATATTGATTGTTAGGATTTACAAAAAGGCATATTTGAACTTTTAAAAGAAGTTGAAACTTCTAATAAGCTTGATTTTTAAGATAATTTAATAACACAACTAGGATTTGATAGGGTTTTCCTACACACTTTTAAGACTTAGAAATTTAGTCTTGGAAATCTGAAATGTTATAAAAGTAGTCATATGATAGAAAATATTTAGTACAAAAAAAAAGTTGTTGTCTCACACTAAAGTGATTTCACACCCCAAAAAATAAAAAATAATGAAAACAAATTGTTATATCTTCAACCATATGATATGTCTATACCAATAATACCATTATTTTCCTTTCCATGAAATTATTGCATCTCCTAACAATGCAAATGCTAGTAAATTATAACTTATTAATAACATCAATTTTCATTTCATTTAATTTAACCTTATATCTAACACATTTTTATATAAAATATATTCATGATAATATAAATCTAAATATTAAATTATCATCTAATCATAGAAATATTGTGCATATATATATTTACACATAAAAACATTACAATTTCCATTTAATGCATTTACATCCCATGTATTTTCATTTCACATTTTAAAGCTACATATGTACATACATTTCACATAGCTTAGCAACATAATACCTAATTCATTTAAATCTCATATATTTAACTTAATATGAGTACACAAAATAAGATTCATTAACAAAGTATTAACTTCCTCGTAAAATTAACAAAAAACTATATTAGTAATATAAATAACACAACAATAATAATGTATATGGGCCTTCCAAAATCTTTGCTTTACATGCTGATTTTTATGTTGAATATTTGCTTATTTTTATAGAAAGACAATACATATTTTAAAATCGCGTGTTTAAACAATAAATAATTAAATAAAAACATATACTTCATTCTTCCATTAAGTATTAGACTAATGAAATCAAAGAGGGCTAATCACTTAATGGTCACACACCCTATCATACTTGAGAGAGGTTCTAGATCTTCAAATCCTAATTAATCCCAATTAAATTTTCATGTGATATCAAAATATTCTAAGACTTCTAAACATAAAATGTGACTTAAGATAGATTGTTGAAAAGTAAGCCACACTTAAATTGTAAAAAAACTAATAGCTCAATGATTAAACACTTAAATATCTTATTTTTATTACCAAAAATCAAGCTTTTAAAAAGCCTAATCTTCAAGTTCATAGCAAGGGATATTATTTTGTTCTAATTAGAGCTTACATCTATACTATTAAAGCAACTTTTCTCTCAATAAGACTAGGTCTAACATTATATTTACAACATTAGAACACATCTATTTTAAAAAGAGAACTTGTAAAGTGGTGAGGATTAAGGTGAGGATTAAGCACAAATCTCAAATAAAATTCACGGAACCGATAAAATCTTCCACCAAAGTGGCAATGGAAGAAGTTGGATTGCGAGCGGAACAGTTGGTTCTGATCTCCCCGTTGATGCCTGTCAATACGCTCATCTGACCCATTTTTGCCATGGCCAAAGCAAATTTTTGAAAGAAGATATCTTGATCCAAGGCAAATTCTTTGACAATTTTCTTGGTTTGGGAGTTTGTGTAAAGATCCTGATCAGACGTGAAGAGGCCTTGTCGATTCATGAGGTCCAAGTAATACTTGTTGTCGAATACATTGGGTGAGCGGATATCTAGTACAGTGGTGTTGGTGGAATTTGTGGTTGGACAGGTGGCTTTCAATTTTTTGGCGAAACTCTTGTTAAGAGTGATGTCTTGTGTTGGGTATAGTCGTTCTATGAATGACGAGCAATGGCTTATACCTATGGTGTGCCCACCTATACTCACAAAAAAAAAATCCAATTTATATAGTTAAAATTTATAAAAATGAAATGTAATTTAATAAAGATGTGTCATTTAAGAAATAATCAAGTCATATTTTAACTTCTAATTTTAGAAAGAGAAACAACCACAAAAGTCGTTTATTATTTCCATAAGTAAATTTTGGTGAACCCTATGTGCCACATCATCCAATCATTGCTTAAGAAAAACCATTAAAATTTTATATACATTTAAGTAATATACAATTTCAAATTTCAAATAATATTTACATATGAAAAACCTTAAATAATAAACAACCACCATGTTGATTATTGACTTATAAATAAAATGGGTATTGAAGAGAACCTGAAAGAGCCACAAGGTCAGTGACATCAAGGCCTTTGGCAGCATAAGCTTTAATAAGGGTTGACGCATTGGAAGTTGGCCCCGGAAGATTTGCAAGTGTGGCAGCTGTAGTGGCAAAGTTGAGGCTGTCTCTTCGTCCTAGTGGCACTTTGTATTTTGGTCCTCCAGCCTGTTATATAAAGTGATGATACAATACATTAAATGAATTGTTTTCTTACATGTATGATATATCCTCACAATCATTGTAGATATAATAACTAAATAATAATTTATTATTCTCAACTAGCAAATCTATGAAAGAGTTCACCTTACACTTAAAAACATGAATTAAAATACCACTAAGGAATTTACTGTTTAAGGAATTAACATTTTGGATTGCACTCCATGATTCAAAATAATGATGAAAAAAGGTCTATGCACTCAAATCTAAAAACATTTTAAGATAAAACTAAGATTGCTTCTA
Source organism: Sequoia sempervirens (assembly GCA_007258455.2). NCBI lineage: Eukaryota > Viridiplantae > Streptophyta > Pinopsida > Cupressales > Cupressaceae > Sequoia > Sequoia sempervirens. The sequence continues at coordinate 29,067 of VDFB02306020.1, forward strand.
ATTGTAATTGTGTTTGTTTATACATCAATGAATATAGTGTGATTCATGTGTTTCAACATCACAAAAAAAAAAAAAATATCATATATCTTGAAAACATTGCCTTTCCACAATCCATAATATTGAACATTATAATTAATAAATTTAACTCTAAAAAAAATTTACACAATCAATTTCATAAATTACATGTTCAATATTATATATTTAATTAAACAAAACCTACAATTAAAAATATATTTATGTATTTTCTTCTGCAAAACAATAAAGCTTTCAACTTCAAAATAAATGATCAAAAACTGTAAAATTAATTAAACATGTAAATAACTTAAATATGAAATATATGGCTAACAGTTTAAAATTAAGAGTATTTATTCTGTAAAATTTATCTTAAAAACCATTTTACTTAACAAATCAAGCAAAACCCACTTAACAACTTATAATTACAAAATTACGAAATAAATTAATAACAGAAAATTTAATATAAAAAGCCTAAGGAGATGGATAATATGCTTTTGGGTTTAGCTGTGTATATTTTTTTCATCGACGTTTCGAATCACACTCAGTGATCCATCATCAGGAAGAGGAAGAATGAAAAATAGGAGTGCAGATCAACCTAATAAAAGGTGGGGTGGAGATCAAACATTCAGACAAACCAAAATTGGAAAAAGAGGAATATCCACACACTCTGTTATATGACGAAAGGTGCAGCTCTGTTGTTAAAAAGACAGGAAATAGATCAAAATATGTTAAAATTACTTAAAATAGTAGAAACATATATACCCCTGAGACGGAGTCGCGAGCTGCCAGAGCAGTAATGTCTGCGCAGGACACGATGACACCGCAGGCTTTGTCCACACCCTCTTTAATGTCGTTTATTATTTCAAAAGCCTTTTGCCGCAGCGTTAAATTTGGAGGGGCATCTTGCTCACTCGGTCCGCTTGCTGATCCATCCAGCAGAACCGAACCATCACAGCCCTGTGCAAAACCTTTCAACATTTAGCAGCAACACAACAAACAAACAAACTTGGCGAAACAAATAAATTACTTAAAACCCTACCTGAACAAAACAGTCATGAAAGTGAAGACGTAGCAACCCGGCGGCCTGGGTGACATCCTCCTTCAAATAAAACTTAATCCGTTTCTTGACAATGGATTCCAGTTTGGGACAGCTGCTCTTGTAAAACGTCCATGACAGTCCATTTACGATAGGGGGGTCGGCATTTAAAGACAAAACATTCTCTGCTCCGGCGCAAGCAAGCGAAACGGAAAGAGCGAAAAACAAACAGAGCACAGAAACTTTCTCCATTGTAAAAAATAGAGAGCTTTGATGTCCCATGGAAGAAGCGGAGCGCGGGTATTTAACAGCTCTGAGAGTGTGAAAGTCGCACGCCGGCTGGCTTGGGTTAAGGGGCATCAGAATTGATAACTTTCTTTTTTAATTTTCTCTTACATCGAGGAAGAAAATTACAATCCGATAGGAATCCCTTCTAAGCTGTATTCCATCAAAAGTGGCTTTTTCCTTCCCCGCGTAAACAACCAGCACGTGTTCAAGTGGGCGGCTGTTTATGTGGGGTCCACCTTAAGGCAAACGGTCAGGAATCCACATATCGAGCACGATGTGTCTTTTGTTTAAGATTGCTTTATCAATGATCACGTGGTTTAATGATAAAATAAATTTATTTTATTTTAAAATGTCGACTATTTAGGTATTATTCTATTTATTTTATTACCTTATTCATGAATCAAAGTGATTGTAATCATATTTCTAATGCTAATCCCAACTCTAACCTAACCCTAATCTTAACCCTAATTCTTATCCTAACTTTTATAATTTTTGTTATTTTAGAACTAAAATGTAAATGGATTAATAATATATGTGAAAAAACATCTATTCCACTTTTATGTGGGAAATGGATTAAAATGATATCTCTGCCTCGAAAGGGTTATCGTTCATTTTTTATGTGGCTGCAATTGAGTTGGAAAACAAGGCCTATTAAACACAATTATCAATTTGAGACTTCTGGCAAGATTGCGGTTCCCCCACTCAACAACTCCGAGTGGTCCATATAATTAAATTGAAATATCTTTGCAAGTGACGCGCAAATTTCGAAGAAAAAGAGGGCATCTTATCCACAAGGTATTAATTAGCATTTAGAGCGCGTCGTACGCTAATTGGTTATTGTACGGATGTAAATACTGCGTTTGTAGAGCGTATGGGAAAAGATTTAACGTACTGTACTATGATTTCCATACTATCCAGAAGATGGGCCATCGTAGATTCATTCCACAGATCTTGATTATATGTACATCGTCCCTTCCAGCAGTTATTTGAGTCTCTTTTAACAAATATGGTTTTTTAGTCCGCGGTGAGTCCCACTTGCACCTACTATTTAGAAACCCAAAACAAAATATCTTCGTTGAACTTCACATTAAATGCTGTATAATCAGTGGGGTACGATCCTGCATTTTAATATTCTCACCACCATTAATGTATTAATGAATCTTCAATTCAACTACCATGATGTCTATCCAAATGTAGTCTGAAAAATAAAAGTTTAACAGTTGTAAAAGGAAAAGGATTTGAAGGTGGGTCCAGTGGTAAAACCTGGCTGGGATTTTGTCAATACCGCCTCAGGTTTGAGCCTCATGTTTTCCAATAGTGGCCTCGCAATCTCAAATTAATTATATAAAGACAATATTATTTAAAAAAAATCATTATAATGGAATCAGATAAATAGGTTTTTTTCTTCTATATAGACATTCAATTTATAATTTTAGTTAATAGAGAAAGTACCTACTGTGGGATGAATGCACAATTTAGATATTTTCTTCCTTTTCTAATAATAGTTCTAAGTGTTCACTATTCTTGTTAAAATTCATGTGGATCGTTTGGCCTTCACAATCAAAAAATATATATTTATCGATTTTTTTTTGCTTTGATTTTTAATCTTAAAAGTTTGTTTTTAAAATCTATTAAAATAAACATAACAAAACAATGCAAAACATTAGAAAAAGGATTTGTATGTTTAATACAAGTTACATCGGAACAATGTGAATGTAAGGATAACTTTGTTGTAACAATTAGTTCAATGACTTACATGTTTAAGTGTGAGGAAGTGGTTGGTGTTTAGTTATCAAAAGTAATAAAATGAAGAACTCCATAATCCATTAAGAATGCTTTAGTTATTAGAGGTATGTAACAATAAAATATCTAAAGTTTTTATCAACATAATGTTTTGTATTTCAATTATTTATCTTATAAGTGAGGTGTATAAATAAAGCAAGCTTATTCATAAATTCTATAAAAATAATTAGTAAAGTACAAAGTATATGAAGATCTTAAAGCTATTGAAATAAAGGTGTTATTGTGTAATTTCATGTAATCTTTAGAATAATGGTGGTTATGAAATGAGTGGAGAGATGAGTCCATCAAGTTTTCGTATGATCATCATAAGTGCTTTTTATTGCAACACCAATAACACATTCAAATGGTCTCCCACAAGGTCATCTACATAAAAGATAGAAATTATGTGATGTAACACACCATCAATCACTTAATCCCACTCAAATATTTGAGTTGTGAATGCATGTGATAATAATTTGAGAATTTATTACTATCACTTTAGATGGATAATCCTGATAGAGGGGGGTTAAACTCAACCCCTAGCAAATCATAATAATTTAGATCCATTAGGTTAAAAAATTTAGCATTCACTTATTTTTATGAAAATCCTATTTTAATATGGTTGAAGAATTTACACATATAATCTTCCAAGACAACTCCATAGTGATCTACATGATTAGCCAAAGGAGAAATAGAAAAATATATTGTTTATTACTCTTGTACATACCTAATAGTTTCCACCCCTGACTACACTCAATTTTATCCCATTCCAACATTAATTAAATAAAGCTAATCATCTAATTAACCTTCCCAATCATCTTCCAAAATATTAATTAAATAAATCCAAATTATTTATTTAATTAATTTATCATTTATACTCATTTCCTCCATAGTTCACCCTTCATTAATAAAAATATCATTCATCCTTCATATCTTCATCCTAAAAAAAATAACAAACTATTTATTTAATTCCTCTCCCCCTCAATTTATTAGTTGGTTAAAACTAATTAGTTGACTAATTAATCTACTTGCACAAGTCAAAACATGATTAATCTAATCGATCACTTTTCATACCTGTCCCACTTATTTAAAAATCCTCTCATCTAATCCTAGCCATCCATCCCATTTATTTTTATTTAGTGTCGTTGTTATGAAGTCCTTTAGGTCAAATGTGACTATTGGAGATAGACCTCTCTAGAGTTAGATTTTTTGCTAAGGGATTAAGCTACATAGTAGTGCTTGTTGAAAAATAAGGTGAAGGAAAGCTACAATATGAACTTATGCAAGTGAATTCAGATCTAAGAATTAGATTACGAAATTAGATTTAAACATGTGATTGCAACATACATCACAATATAAAAATCAACAAACAAAATGTGACACTAGATTTATGTGGAGAACCGCTTTTGGGAAAAAACTTCACATGAGAAAAGAGGGAAAGTATATTATTAATCTTTGAATTCAATAGCACAAAATAATACACTTCACTACTAATCTCTAATCAACTCAGCAACACCTTGTTACCCGTAATAACTCAACATGAAACTACCATCATGTGGCTCCAATTTATAGAAATTGTGCGAGGTAAAACCATGAATGGTAAACCAAAACAAGAGGTACAAAACCACCTACAAAAACCCATGCCCCTCTTCATGGACAATCAAAAGACATAATAAAATATTAAATTGAATTACAAGACTCCCACATGGGTGCCTAGCCCATAGCCTATCCAACTCCTAACTTTTTGGATGCTTCGATGACCTTTTCACTCCCTGATGGAGCACCATCAGATATATTTTATTCTCCAGTCTTGGGCGCTCCATCCAATACCTTCCAAATTCCAATATAGACACCTAAGAAAGATGCCTAATTCATTTCTGATGTGTAACCTCCACCGAAATTAAATCCTCTCTTTAAAATATAATTATAACAACATGCCAAAATTTAATAGTTTTCTCATGTCCCCTATAACACATTATAAGGAACGTGGAGACATACAAATGACATAGGATTACAAGGTTAATTTCACCTTATCCTAACATTCTCCCATTTTAAATTATACATTATAATTACATCCAAGAGATACAAATAATAAAATCGAGTACAATGATCAAGGCCCATGCCCTTCCTGCTCCAAGAGAACTTATCCACGATCACTGGCTTCATAAGAGAATCAACAACATTATCCAAAAAGTCAACCTTTTCAATCAAAACCTTACCATTCTCAACCATCTCTCACACAAATTGATACTGAACATCAACATGCTTATTACAAGCATGATACATAGGTTTTTTGGTCAAATAAATAGCACTCTAACTATCACATCCAATCCTCATTGTTTTGCAATCAAAACCAATGCCATTACCAAGCCTTTGTGACCATACTGCCTCCTTAGAGGCATGTGTATCAGCCATATACTCTGCTTCAGTGGTGGAAAAATCAATTTTGGGCTACCTTTTACTCATCCAAATCACTACACCTCCATACAAAGTAAATACATAGCCACTAGTGGACCTTCAACTATCCAAGTCACCTGCCCAATCTACATCAAAAAATCCAAGGTGATAAAGCAAACAATAATCAGAAGTACCTCACAAATATCTAAATACCCTCTTAACAGAAGCCCAATGCTCTTTACTAGGGTTAGACATAAACCTTCTTATAACTCTCAGTGTTTGAGTTATATCTAGTCTAGTGCATTGAACCATTGCATACATCAAACTACTAATGGCACTAGAGCATAAGGAATCTTAGACATATTCTCAAAATCATCTTCAAAATTAAGAAGCATATCTAAGCTCAACTTAGTACCAATCAAAAATGGAATACTAACTGGCTTACAATCATGCATATTAAACCTTTGCAAAATGGTATCAACATACTTACTCTAACTTAATCAAACAAATTTGTGACCCTGATCTCTATTAATCTCCATCCCAAGAATGTATTTTCCAACTCCTGAGTCCTTCATATCAAATGTGCCAGAAAGTTGTGCCTTGAGCTCACTAATCATCACCTTATCATCACCTTATTGTTACTAATAAATAACATATCATCAACATACAAGACAATAACTAGAGTCTGGTCATCAATAACCTTAATGTATACACAATGATTCTCCTTGCTCCTAAGAAAACCCAACTTCAATGCAAAAGCATCAAAATTTTGGTACCACATTTTAGGTGACTGTTTCAAACCATACGAAGATATCTTCAACCTGCAAATCAATTGTTATTTTCCTTTCACAAAAAAATTGTCAAGCTATCACATTTAAATTTCCTCATCAAGATCCCCATGCAAGAAAATAGACTTAACATCCATTTTCTCTATCTCAAAATCACAATCAACAATAGATAATAAGAATCGAATAGAAGTCAATTTAGCAATAGGAGAGAAAATTTTACCAAAATAAACTCCATCTCTCTAGGAGTAGCCCTTAGCCACCAATCTAGCCTTGTACCACTCTAACTAACCATCTACTCCAAATTTCTTTTTAAATACCCACTTGCATCCAATGGGCTTCCTTCCTTTGGGAAAACTAACAATATCCCAAGTTTCACAACTATCCAAATCCATCATCTCCTCTTACATGGCCTACAACCAAGACTCACTTTCCTTCAGAGAGAGAGCATCCCTAAAAGATCTAGGTTCATTATCAATACTCAAAAAAGTAAATACACAACAAAAATTTGATGGGTCATACCTATCAACTATATTGCCTTGTGGACCTTCTCAAGGTAGGATTAATGGGATCTACCTGTTCTTCTTTTTTGTGCTCGTCCTGCACATTCTTTGAACTATCTGAACCCTCTTCTTCTTCTCCATCCTTAGATCCATTTGATTGTTCTACATGTGCATCTTCCTACTTCTCAATATTTGTCTCGAAGTGCATTGTCTTTGTCTTATCTTTCTCCTTTGGTTGTTCTTCTCCTGAGTAAGCTCTAAAATCCCTGAAAATCACATCTCTAGAAAAGATCATTTTATCGGTTAGAGGATTTCAAAGCTTATAACCTTTTACATTCTCATCGTAACCAACAAAGATGTATTTCTAAGCTTTTGAATCCAGTTTAGAGCACTTTTCTTGAGGCACATGAACAAAACCCTCACAACCAAAGACCCTTAAGTGTCTAATCAAAGGATTTATAACTATCCACACTTCATAAGGAGTTTTATCAACAAGAATTGAACAAGGAGATCTATTAATCAAATAACAAGCAGTATCAATCGCTTCTACTCAAAAGAATCTATCAAGCTTAGCACCACTCAACATGATCCTATCTCTTACCATCAAGGTCCAATTCATTCTTTTTGCTACCCCATTTTATTGGGGAGTATGAGTAATCTTCTATTGAATAATTTACATGCATGCTTATAGAACTCGTCAAATCCTTGGAACAATATTCACCCCCATTGTCAGATCTCAACACTTTTATCTTATAATCTAATTGCTTATCAACTAAGGCCTAAAATTCCTTAAAATTAGTGAAAACTTCATATTTAGAATGCATAAAATAAATCCAAGTGTATCTTGAGCCATCAATAATGAAAGAGACATAATACTGAGATTTACAACATCCACTCCACTCCACATACATTCAAATTAATGATCTCTAATAATCTCTTTTCCATGATATTAGTTTCATTAGGAAATGAAGATCTATTATGTTTACCAAACATACAATGCTCACATAAATCATTTTTTCCAACAAAATAATTAGAAATATCATCAACCAAATTTTTTATTAAGAATAGTCTTAAGACCTTTTTCACCAATGTGACCCAATCTATGGTGCCACAACATACATGCATTTTCAATGTTAATTACATTGGAAGAGTTACATAAAGTAGAGGAATTTAGCCTAAACAATGTCCCTATCCAAGATCTTTTAGATATCACCAAACTCCCTCTTACCAACTTGCAACCAAACTTTTCAAATGTCACATGCAATTCAGAATCATTCAACTTGGATACTGAAAGTAAATTTATTGCAAGTCTTGGAATATGCAAAACATCATCAAGAGATTTAATCTTCCCATCACTGAAACACAAATTTACCTTTCCCTTACTAATAATCTTCTTAATGGTGTTATCACAAGGGAAGCATCTCCCCCATCATATGCTTTATAAGTAGTAAACCACTCCTTGTGAGGAGTTATATGGTAGGAGCAACTTGAATCAATACGCCAAGCATCATTACTAATAGAGTTAGCTGAAATAATTAAAGCATTAGAATAATCATTGGAGGACATTTTCGTGGAGGAATCAACATTCTTTTTCTTTTTCTTACATAAGCCTTTGCATGTCCTCTTTTGCCACAATTTCAACACTTAACTTTGCTCATTCTGGGGGTCTTAGAATATCATTTAGACTTATCCCTCTTTTTATCACCTTTAGGTCCTTTCTCTTTGGACCTTCCTCAGACATGAAAGGCATCTTGGGAGCCAACATTCATAGACTTTCTCCTCATGTTAGTTAGATTTATGGAAGTTGTGTTGTTCATTTTTGGCTCTACATTACCACTACATATGACAACAATTAGATTTTCCCAAGATTCAAGTAAAAAGAAAAGAAAAAAGATACATAATTTATCTTCATCTTCTAATTTAACATCTATTGATGCTACAATTTAACTTATAATCAGATTTAAATAATTTAAATGGTCTACAATAGAATCACCATCTTTCATTTTTAATGAATATAACCATGTTTTGAGATATAACTTGTTAGATAAACTTTTAGTTTGATAAATATCACCTATCCTCTTCCAAAACTTGTATGCGGTGTCTTCTGTGGAGACATTAAAAATGATGAAATCCATGAGACAAAACCATATGTTTCCTTGTGCCTTCTTGTCTAACTTTTTTCCAATCTTCATCAGGCATTACAACTGGTTTACTCTCTTGTGAAATTGGCAACCATTGATCTTTCTCTTCAAGGAGATCCTCCATCTTCAGTTTCCACATCTCATAGCATATGCCATTGAATTTCTCAATATCTTGGCAAGAGGTAGAAGCCATGGTAAACAATCCTCTTCACAAATCTGCAATATACCACAAGATAAAAGCTCCCATTGCAACCAAAAAACCTTCCAACACTTAAGAGAAAGGTGTAAGGAAGCTAAGGTAGTGGAACAATTTCCTACACTAATCTTGAGAGGAGGATAATGCAAAACTTTACAAATCTTTACAACAGTTACAAAAACTTAAATATAAATAAAAATAAATATCATGCATACCACAACATAATATTGAATATTAGATTTGAGACCTAATGATGAACGGTCCAGATTTACAATCATAAAATATACATAAAATTTAGCTTTCAAGGGTACTGCCCTCGAGCCCCCACTAGGGGGATGACCCCCTCGGACCCCTCGTGCCCCCCCCTCATGCTTATGTATCAACAATACTTTATGTAATTGCAAGGTTGTGACACATTTTCCCATCAAAAGGTGTTCCCCTCTCAACAAAACCATTAGCTTTGATACCAAATGTTGAAAAGCAAGGTGAAGGAAAGCTACAATATGAACTTATGCAAGTCAATTCAGATTTGAAAGTTAGATTACCAAATCAGATTTAAACATGTGATTGCAATGTACATCATAATATAAAAATCATAAAACAAAAATGTGACACCGGATTTACATGGGGAAACCCTTTCATGTAAAAAATCCACATGAGAACACATGAAAACTTGTATATTATTGATCTTTGAATGAAAGTACACAATAATACACTTCACTAATGATCTCTAATCAACCTGACAACACCCTATTACCTACAAGAACTCAATTTTGATCTCAAAAATTGACACTTAGGAGATACAACCTTGGGTCCAAGTTATGTGAATGTGGGACCAAATTGCTATTCACTGAAAAACTTTGAGATTTTAGAAGTCGAATCTCCATTTTAACTAAAGGGGGATAAAAGAGGAGGAGATAAAATAAAATGCATACAAGCAACTATTCTAAGGTGATGCACCAAAAATATCACTATACCTATCCCTAATAGTACATAAGATAGCTTCGACCTTTAAAATGTTACAAATGAATTAAAAGAGCATACAAATGATTTAGGGTCTGCAATATAAGCAAAATCCAACACTATAGAAGAAAAGAACAAAAATAATAGATAGCAATTGATTCGACATAATTTAATATGGAACACTACGTCCTCTTCATTGTTGGGTAGAGAAAAATTTACGAAGGCCTAAAGGCACAGTATAAACCATTCAATCCTTCTCGCGAGGGGCATCTGCAAAGGTCTTAGAGTGAAAGACAAAAACTGATGCTATTTCTATTCAAAACCAAATATATTACAATCCTCTTTTTTGTGGTGATTCTAAGTCTTTTATAAAATATGATGAACCCTCAATACAACACCCCTTAGGGTCTTAAATAGGAGAGCTTCTCCCTCAACATTGAAAACCGTGATAATAGAAAAGATTCCCACTTCCTACCTATGGGCATCACCATCATGGCGATGGTTGAAACAATCTAACTGGGCAATCATAAGTAGTCCTCCATAGGAAAAAATGGTTCCATCTATCCTTCCTCAACCTTCTATTGCAACTGATTGCTCACTTCATTATCAAGCTAGCCAATGATGGGTCTTTGTCAAAAATAAAAGTCTTTGTTCCTTTGAAAGTGCATAGGCTCACCACACATTAGCTTCCTCCATTACCCCGCGGGGCTCACAAAAAGTCCTTTTAGTGGTGAGTGAAGCCTCCACATGGTGCCTCAATGCATTGCTCTATAAGTATAATCCTCTGGGCTTAAAAGGAGTTGCACAACCTTGACATGTGGCTCTCCTCTATGTAAACTTGATCTTAAGTACAATGAGGACTCGTGGGTAAAAGAAAATGCCCAAAAAATTTCCCATGAAGCTGGAAAATGAAGATTGACTCCAGACTAGCGTGAAAATATTTGAAATCTTTAAAAGAGGCATTTTTCTAATAATTCCTTGGAACAAAAACCTCCAGCAAAATAAGGCTACAGTAGAATAATGTCTATAATTTTTTTTGACTCTTGGGGACCTCTACCTATGGAGGTGAGAACCTAACCCTGGGTCCGCACGTGAAATCACAAAACTCAAAAAAGGAAGTTCGTTGCTCTACAGTTTTTGAAGAGCGTATTGCATAGATGCCCATTCTTCCTTGAATGGTTACACTTTCTTCCTAAGAAATTTGGAGACCTTATCCAAAGCGACCATTTCTTTGAAAGAGAAATTATTTAAAGTTTGTGCAACGACCTTCATGTGGTACTCTAGCTAGGTGAGCAGTTGTAAAATCCCTTCCACCTCAAAAACACTCAGGGGATTGATCGAGGCCTTGAAAAGCAACCTGGTCTTGTTGCTTCCCTTCTAGTATGATCTACTTCATCTGATCCTCTAATATGACAGTGTCATCTAGAAGGAAAGGGGAGGGGAGCCCTAATTGAACCAATTGCCTGATAATGCCCTCTCATACTTACAATTATTTGATCTAAAGAATTTAAACATACTTTACCTTTAAGGGTCACTTTGTTACAACTAAGGAGCTCATTAGCTTTTTGACCATTAATATCTTATTATCAACTCTTGCAACATTCAAGGCATCATCGGTTGCATCACATAATTTTTGAATTAGTAGTTGTGAGCTTGTAACTTTTAGAGTGACAGATGAGAGAATTTGATCCACCACGACACTCACCTCTGCACTCACCCTCTGGGAATCCACAATGAATGCAAGCACACGCTTCAAGGAGGCAACTATACTTTTGATTCTTTCACAATGCGATACATAAAGTTGTTGAATCATGGGAAGAATACTAGTTAGATGCAAGTTGTGAGACAACTCCTCCTTCAATTGTTGGAGTTTTTGGTCTCTATCCTAAACCTTTTGTCAGAGTTATTCTTGCATATAATTAAAAATCTCTTCATCCATCAGTTCCAATGCTTGTTCTTTCTCCTGTAGCTTGGACTCAACTATCTCCCTTTATTTTTCATCAATATCCTTTTGGGAATGAGCCTCGATTGGCTTCTTTGTTACACCATCATGCAAAGCTCGAGCTTCATCCAACTCCTTTTGGAAGTTGGATGCAAGTTCTAGCTCCTTCTACTTCTCTGCTCTTTGAATTTGGGCCCTAGCTTCATCCAATTCCTTTTGGAGTTCGACATTTTCAGCTTTCTCAACCTAGATGGCCTCCTTGGTGGTTCTTGTTTGTAAGTTCTTGTGCAACTCTGAGATTTCATCATCTTTTTCCCTAATATTAGTGGTCAACATGTTCACTATAGCCTTCACCCAGGTGAGCTCTTGGTCATTTTTATATACCTTCTTATTGACTCTGAGGAAGTTAGTGGAGACCACCTTTTGTGTTTCCTCCATTAGCTTGACTTTGTCTTAGGGGTCAGCTTGGGTCAGGTTTAGGCCTACTGCATAGGTTGACTAATCTTCTAGTTCCATTTTTCCCTTAGAATTAAGGACATTAGGTGTCTTATGAGCCACCGTAAATGTCTGATGGACAAGATCAAAAATAGTCTCCATTCTCGAGGTGGTAGGATTTAAGCTCTCTTTCCTCCTTTTTTGGGCTCTTTCTTCCCGAGCTTTTTGAATGGCGTCAATCTGTTGATAGTGGTAGGAATGAGATTGAATATGCTACCCTACAAAGGGGTTGCCGAGAGGGAGGTCAAATGGGATTGAAACATGAGAAGCGACTACTTGTGCTCCCTTTGAGGTGGGTGATGGAAAACTTAAAATAGATGGGGAAAAGGGAGGAATTCTTTGCAGAGCATGAATGGAAAAGGGAGATGATGGAGGAGTGATATGCATAGTTGATAACGAGAGCATGCAAATTGACACAAACATGGGTGTGGAAACAAAGATAGAAACCAAGGGCTATGAAAAGGTGGAATTTGCAATAGGAACTACAATCATGCAAGGGTTGACAAATGATTGAGAGGAGAGTAAGGAAGGATAGAAACACACCTACATGATTGAAACCATCAGAGATTGCATTGTGGAAGCTATTTCTTCCTCTTCCTCTTCAGATTTTTGAAATGATGAAAATGTGGGATGGATGCTATCATATAGTTTTGGACATAGAGCATACCCACTTTTTTAATTTCATTCAAGGGTAACCCTAAAGAGCTCAATGCAAAAGAGAAATAAATCTTGTAATAGGGTTGTCCTAGGGGCTGAATATGATCTAATAAGGGGTTCACCACCAAGTTTAGACTTGGAAAAGATAATGAAGTGCAAGATGCAACACTAAACCCTAATTGAATGTAATGCACTATAAAATAACCTAGAAAAGTAAATGAAATGAAGCAGAAAGCTACGGAAAGGAAGGTGTGCACCTAGAAATCTAGAAATTGCTGGATGGAGGTCTAGAACGCTAGAAAATCTAATTTTAATGCTGACTGGGACTTATTTTTGAAGCTGGGAAAATTAGTCTGGATTCTAGAAAACTGTGCAGGAACATGAATATGCCAAATGGGTCTTTGAATCTTCAAAAATCTAAAATTTGATTGGAACTAGGACTCATTTGCCAGAAGTGGCGAATCAATCTAGTTTGGCTTTTCTAAAGCTTTAAAGGCTAATCTTGATCTTCTCAGTATCCTCTGTCCTTCTTGATTTATTTTTGGATCTGAAAGCCTAATTTACAACCTGTATGTCTTCTACAAGGTTCTCTACGGCTAGATGACAACTTTGAATGATTTGCAATTTTTCTCCAATCTTTCTCCTTAGGAAATCTATAGCCTATACTTGAAAATCACACACAAAGGAGAGGGGAAAATGTTGTTGGGTTAGTGGATAGGGGTTTTCCTTGGTCAAACCCCATTTTGGAAGTCAATCCTTGAAATGAAATTAAATAGAAATGGAGAATGATGAATGAACAGATGCCAATGTTGCAACTCACCAAATCCTTGTATTAAAGTGCTGCAAATGTGCTTGACATGGCTACAATGGATGTAGATCTTGATTCTTGTTTGAATGATATTGATCTTGGATGCAATTGAATCATAAACCCTACATCACAATTGTTAGCACAATAACACACATAATGCATGGAATCCTTAACATGAGATTGATACTTGAATGTTGCTCTAAAATGCTTGATAATCTTCCCTCAAATGCTTTTGGATGCTCTTGTAAACACTTGTGAACTCAAAATTTCTATAAGGATGAGTACTTGAATGCTTGGGGTTAAAATGAGAGAAAGAACCTTGTATTTATACTCAATTATGCAAGAATTCCCGAAATTACAACACTACAAGCCGACATCAAATCTAGGAGAATAAAATCATGCCAAAAATTTGAATTAATTTTGATTTTGGGCCACACGGGAATTATTCACCCAAGATGGAGAATGAGTCCCACCAAGCTTAATTTTGTGGACCAATTTTGAAAATGCCTAGAAATGTGTGAAACCAGGTTTGGTACCAAAAGATCTATGTGGCACCCATCACCCAAGGTGGTGAATGAGTCCCAGATCACTAAATCTAGGCCATTCAAACCTGAAACACCTGAATTATGATTGGCTAATGATTGGTGTCAGGATTATATCCTCAAAAAGATGCATTAAATGGGGCTTGTGGATGCAAAATAGGGCCAATTAAAGCATAAGAAATCCCAATTATTAATGACAAGCCTAGAAAAGTATGAAAGTGTGTTACAACACTTTACAACACTTCAAAATAAGGCAAGATTAAAGTTTATTTTGATTAAAAAGAGGTTTATTAAGTTTAGTTAATTAATAAAACCTTAGAAAATTGTGAAAGCGTGTCACAATAGTCTAGCAAGGTACCATTTAAATCCATTAGTTCACAAGGGCCCAAGACCTAATGTGAATATATTAGGCATATTACAACACTAAATCAAGGCCAAGTTAAGGGGAACTTTTTTCGTTAATACAATTTCTAGCTAAGGTCAATATATCTTCACCTTTTTCTCTTTGCAGGCTATGATGAAGTACTTGAAAATGACCCTTCTCCTGTTGAACTTGTAGACCGTGTCAGAGTTTTTCGACGATTCAAAGATCCTTGGTTAACTAAAAAGTGTTGGATCCTTTGGCCTACGACATTTTAATTTTTCTCTAACTGCATTGGTGGGGGCTCTTATGGTCTCTCTTCCAATTCCCTTTCTGTCGAAGCCTATCTATGCACACAACTGGTATTAGTAGGTGAAGATGACCCTAGATGTGCCTCATCCCAATACTTTTTCAAATTGCTCATTTTTCAGGATAGCTTCATATTATGTATTTAAAATATCATCCTCCTAGCAATAGACCCAAAAATCCATGATTTTCTCCTTTTCCCAACCCTCACTATCTAGTTTGAGGCAAAGAACCTTAGACATTTTCAATGATGGATTGAAATTCAACTTGGGCACATAGAAATAAAGACATGGGGGTCTTTGTTCTTCAATAACCCTCTCCAAATCAATGCAAATAGATGGCCCATCCCTTCCTAGGGACTTGCGGGCCTCCCAGAAAGGGCATGGCTCATGTACAAATTGTGGGGTCACCTTTAAGCTCACCATGCATCTGTTGGGATCACAGATCCATTGATTGTAGATCACATATAACCCCAAAACTGCCAGCTTCATAGTAAGAAGATGCTTTTCTTGCCTTTTCTTAACTAATATCCCCCCTTTTATGAAAGGGAGATCGTAGATAACCTTTTTCTTCCTTCCAGACCCATACTCTGAATCAATAACACTTAGTTGTTGGGTGACAAGATCAAAAGCTAGAATTATATATGTTAAATATGCGAGAAGTCTAAATGGTTCTCCTTTGAACCTATGCATCTAACCAAATAGAAGTTAATGCTAAAGAACCAATCATAAGGTTTCTTTTGATTACTTAGCCAGCTCATCTGGTAGGTCATGATTCAAAAAGTGATCTTTTCAGGGCCTAGGTCGATCAGGGATGGGGTCAAAAATGACTTGAAAAACTCATAATAATCATATATGACAAACAAAATATAATTCCACGTAGATACTGGGATCATCTTAGGGACTGGGGAGGAATCCATGATTTCCAAGTCCATATATTGACTAAAGAAGTCCACATTTTGAAATAGTAGGAGATGGACTAAGAATGATGAGTACCTATGCTCATTCTTGTATGCTTCTAATTGTTGGTAATTATCCACAATCACATTTGTAAAGTCTATTTTGAAATTCTATTGTATTCTCAAGAGGAAACCTACTTCTAGTTGAAATTAAAAAATGCAGCCATCTTTATCTAGGCAAAAAATAAAGGAAAGCATAGAGAAAACATCATGCATGTCTTGATAAAAAGCTTTGTGAGTAACTAGAATCTTTGGCATATTTGTTTCATTCTGGTCTCTCTCTTAAGCTCATAATTGAGAAACCTGAGTTGGATACCCCTCATCAACTAGAACTTCTCCATTCTCTTTAGTGAACAAACCTCCATGGAAGGATCATGAGGGATGCAGAGCATGTCCAAAATAGTTGCGACATTGATTGTGATCTTAAGGTGACTTCTTGCCAAAGTTCTACTAGTGGGGCTGTATAGGCAGGCACATACATCCACTAATTATGAGCAAGGGTGCACTAGTGACACCATGTATTAAGCAAGTGTTGAAGACCAGAGCCTAAACCCGAGAGAGTCGAAATACCTCTTATCTATTTTTTAAATAATTTTAGCATGTGTGCCTTCCTGAAGGCTTTTGATATTCATGTTTAACTTAGGTTCATAGATTTAATCCATGAAATCTAATACCAATGAAGAATCTCTACAAACCCCTTTCTTCAAGGTCTTTGTATTAGGTTTTTGAGATTTTGTTAGCATGAATCAAGGCATATGATCTACTATCTAGGACAGCCCCCAACATTGCCGCTTGCTCTTTACCAACACTAAAAGTTGATTCTATCTAATCCATGGCTATTGTCTCCGCTAAATTTTTTATTCTTCTTGTTGCTTGACAACATGGGCAATTTTTTGGGCACAATATTTGCTTCTTTTCTCTAAAGCTCTAAAGCACTTCTTTTCTAATCTTCTATTGTTCTTTAGATAAGCATAAAAGCTTGTTAAAATGGTAATATATTACCTACCACTAGGCCAAGTTGTACAAATTTAATTCCACTTCTCTTGAAAATTGTACTCTTTAATGGAAAGAAGTACAAACAACTCATCACATCGTCTGTTTGGGAAACTTAAACCGACATGCAATGTTGAAAGGTAACTCAACTGATTTTACATTAAAATCATCTCCAAAGGGGGCACTAAGGGTAATTCTCATGATCACACTTAGAAAGAACATCAAGGCCAGTAAGACACTTGGAAAAGAGACCGAAAAACCTGTGCATACAACACTTATTGGAAAGGAAAGCACATACTGAAAACAAACTAACCTATTTACAAGGAAGTTGCAGGGGCAATCGAAAATTAATTAAAATGCTTCAAGTAGATTTTGTTTACTGGAATCTCTAAAGCATTTCCCTCCATATCTAGGTAAGTGCACCAAGTTGTGACACAAAAATGGCTCTTAAGATGCCACTTTTTTTCTTCTGAAATAAATAAAGTTCGATGTTCGCAAGAAAATGAAGATAGTTATCATCAAAATTTGAAGATGCAACAAGAACAAGAGTTGAATTTCTCCAAGTCTAATTTCTAAGCTACTATTTTCTTTTTGAAAATAATGAAGAATAAGCATTTGAAAAAGGGGGGCAACCAAAAGTGGTCCTGTTTTTAGAAAAAAAACAACATAGCATCTGTTGTGGTCTCCCTTTTTTGTTAACTTTTTTTGAAATTTTAAAAATCTGAATAGTGAGAAATTAACTAAGACCATGTAGTTTATCTTGGTTCTTTTGTCTAATTTTTTAATGAATATATAATATTTTACTAATTTTCAAAGTGGACACATCCTGAAAAGCTGAAATTTAAGTGTGCTCCCCCCTACTTTTTTTTTGAAAAGTAATCAAAAATCAATTTTTCTTTTTTTCATTACGTATAGAATGGAGTCTAGTTTATAAAAATGTATTTTTTTTCAAAATTTGATGAACAAGTAAAAATCTATACTAAAACTAGCACATGTTGGTTTTTGGTGAAAAACAGAGGCACTAATAAGAGAAGTTATGGATGTAAACCTTAACATAATCAAAATGTTAAAAAAATTATATGGTTATATAGGTAAGAGAGAGCCTAATGTTGTTATGGATTTTTTAATAAGCTTACATTGAAAGACATGCTAACTTGATGGTTAGCATGCCCAAAAATGTGTGAAATTTTGTTACCCTTTCAGAAAATCATGTCCTTGGCATGAAATGGTCATCCAACCCTTTGGATTGGATGCCCAAGGAAAAATCCAATCCTCTAGACTGGTATTTCCTAATGTAACACATGAAGTGCTCATGAAGTGTTCATCATTTGGCAAGTGTCAAATTTTGCGCTAGCCAAATGAAGTGCTCCATTTGGCTAGCACCAAATTTTGCGCTAGCGAAATGAAGTGCTCCATTTGGCTAGCACCAAATTTGGTGCTCGCCAAATGCAAAGCATGACTTTTTGCAATGCATTTTTGTGAAATCTTTCTTTTTCTCTTTCTCTGCCAGGGAAACTATATACATGAAATAAACATTTAATTATAAGTTGACATTTACATATGGACATTTACTTTCTTATACTTTAAGTTATATTTCATGCATATAGTTTTAGGATGTTTGAAAGTGGTTTTAGATCTCTTGGAGTTATAATGCAAATTCTAGTTTTTCGAAGATTTTATAATTTTTCAAACTTAGTCAAATTTCAGTAATCAACATGTCAAATTTTTGTAATCAACAAGTTGTATCAACTTTCTCTCTTTCTCTATCTCACTCATTTTCATCTCTTATGCTCTAGAGCTCTCTCTTGCTCTCTCCATCCCTTTATCTGACTCTCTCCCCCTTGAGATCAAGAACTGCCTCTCTACATGTCCATCTCTCTCTAATCTCTATCTCCCTCCTTTCCTCTCTATATTTATCTCCCCTCCCTCTCCTTCTATCTCTATATATCTCTCTCTACTATCTATCTCACCTCTCTCTATCCCTACCTCTCCCTCTCCTTCCCTCTCTCTCTCTCTCTCACCCACCTTCGCTCTCTACTTCTCGCTATCTAACCTATCCCTCTATACCTCTTTCTCTCTCCCTCCCCCCTTCCCTCTCTCAATCTCTCCACCTTCCTCCTTACCTCTCTACTTCTCTCTCTATCACATCTCTCTCTCTCTCTCTCACCTCTCTCTCCCTACCTATCCCTCCCTCCTCTCTCTCACCTCTTTATCATCTCTCCCTCCCTTGCTCCCTACCTCTTCCTCCCTCTCTCCTTCCCTCTATCTACCCAATT
This sequence comes from Sequoia sempervirens, assembly GCA_007258455.2. Classification (NCBI taxonomy): domain Eukaryota; kingdom Viridiplantae; phylum Streptophyta; class Pinopsida; order Cupressales; family Cupressaceae; genus Sequoia; species Sequoia sempervirens. The sequence goes on from VDFB02306020.1 coordinate 48,511, forward strand.
TCTTTTGTTTCTCTTCTCACCTCTCTCTCTCTCCATCCCTAATTCTCCCTCTATCTCTCTCCTCCCCTCTCTACTCTCTCTACCTACCTATCTCTCTATACCTATTTCTCTCTCCCTCCCTACCTCCTCTCTCTCAATCTCTCCACCTTCTTCCCTCTCTACTTCTCTCTATCACCTCTCTCTCTATCTCCCTCCTTCCCTCTCTACTCTCTATCTCTACTCTCTCTCCCCACATTTCCCTCCCTCTCTCTCTATCTATCTCTCCCTCCCTCCCCCTCTTTATATCTCTCCTCTCTATCTCCCTCCCCCCTCTTTCTATCTCTCATTTCCCTCTCTCTCCTTCTATCTATCTCAACTATCCCTCTTTACCTTCCTCTCTCTCTCTCTCTCTCTCCTCTTTCTATCTCTCATTTCCCTCTCTCCTTCTATCCATCTCAACTCTCTCTCTCTCTCTCTCTCTCTCTTACAAACCTTCGCTCTCTACATCTCTCTATGTAACCTACCCCTATATACATCTTTCTCTCTCCCTCCCTTTTTCACTCTCTCAATCTCTCTACCTTCCCCCTTACCTTTCCACTTCTCAATATCATTTCTCTCTCTCTCTCTCTCTATCTCTCTACTCTCTTTCTCTCTATCTCACCTCTCTCTCCCTACATATCGCTCCCTCCCTCCTCTCCTTCCCTATTTCATTCCCTCTCTACTTCTCTCTTTATCCCCCTCCCTCTCTCTACCTACCTCTCTCTCTATTTCTCTCTCTCCATCCCTATCGATCCCTCTATCCCTAC
>VDFB02306020.1:49395-64827 GCA_007258455.2 Sequoia sempervirens
GAAGGAGGGAGATAGAGAGAGAGGTGATAGAGAGAAGTAGAGAGGGAAGAAGGTGGAGAGATTGAGAGAGAGGAGGTAGGGAGGGAGAGAGAAATAGGTATAGAGAGATAGGTAGGTAGAGAGAAGTAGAGAGGGAAGGAGAGATAGAGGGAGAGGTAGGGATGGAGAGAGAGGTGAGAGAGAAACAAAGAGAGGTGATTAGATAGAGGGAAGGAGAGAGGAAGGAAGAGGTAGGGAGCAAGGGAGGGAGAGATGATAAAGAGGTGAGAGAGAGGAGGGAGGGATAGGTAGGGAGAGAGAGGTGAGATAGAGAGAGAGAGAGAGAGAGAGAGAGATAAGTAGAGAGGTAAGGAGGAAGGTGGAGAGATTGAGAGAGGCAAGGAGGGAGGGAGAGAGAAAGAGGTATAGAGGGATAGGTTAGATAGCAAGAAGTAGAGAGCGAAGGTGGGTGTGTGTGAGAGAGAGAGAGAGAGGGAAGGAGAGGGAGAGGTAGGGATAGAGAGAGGTGAGATAGATAGTAGAGAGAGATATATGGAGATAGAAGGAGAGGGAGGGGAGATAAATATAGAGAGGAAAGGAGGGAGATAGAGATTAGAGAGGGAAGGAGAAAGAGAGAGAGATGGACATGTAGAGAGGAAGTTCTTGATCTCAAGGGGGAGAGAGTCAGTTAAAGGGATGGAGAGAGCAAGAGAGAGGTCTAGAGCATAAGAGATGAAAATGAGCGAGATAGAGAAAGAGAGAAAGATGATACAACTTGTTGATTACATAAATTTGACCTCCTAATTACTAAAATTTGACATGTTGATTACTGAAATTTGACCAAGTCTAAAAAATTATAAGATCTTCAAAAAACTAGAATTTGCATTACAACTCCAAGAGATCTAAAACCACTTTCAAACATCCTAAAACTATATGCATGAAATATAACTTAAAGTATAAGAAAGTAAATGTCCATATGTAAATGTCAACTTATAATTAAATGTTTATTTCATGTATATAGTTTCCCTGGAAGAGAAAGAGAAAAAGAAAGATTTCACAAAAATACATTGCAAAAAGTCATCCTTTCCATTTGGTGAGCACCAAATTTGGTGCTAGCCAAATGGAGCACTTCATTTGGCTAGCGCAAAATTTGACACTCACCAAATGATGAACACTTCATGAGCACTTCATGTGTTATATTTGGAAATACCAATCCAAAGGATTGGATTTTTCCTTGGGCATCCAATCAAAAGGGTTGGACGACCATTTCATGCCAAGGACATGATTTTTTGAAAGGGTAACAAAATTTCACACATTTTTGGGCATGCTAACCATCAAATTCACATGTCTTTCAATGTAAGCTTATTAAAAAAACCATAATGACATTAGGCTCTCTCTTACCTATATAACCATATAATTTTTTTAACATTTTGATTATGTTAAGGTTTACATCCATAACTTCTCTTATTAGTGCCTCTATTTTTCACCAAAAACCAACATGTGCTAGTTTTAGTATAGATTTTTAGTCGTTCATCAAATTTTGAAACAAATTACATTTTTATAAACTAGACTCCATTCTATACGTAATGAAAAAAAGAAAAATTGATTTTCGATTACTTTTCAAAAAAAATTTAGGGGGGAGCACACTTAAATTTCATCTTTTCAGGATGTGTCCACTTTGAAAATTAGTAAAATATTATATTCATTAAAAAATTAGACAAAAGAACCAGGATAAACTACATGGTCTTAGTTAATTTCTCACTATTCGGATTTTTGAAATTTCAAAAAAAGTTAACGAAAAAGGAAGGCCACAACAGACGCTATGTTGTTTTTTTCTAAAAATAGGACCACTTTTGGTTTCCCCCCTTTTTCAAATGCTTATTCTTCATTATTTTCAAAACAAAAATAGTAGCTTAGAAATTAGACTCGGAGCAATTCAACTCTTGTTCTTGTTGCATCTTCAAATTTTGAGGATAACTATCTTCATTTTCTTGCGAACATCAAACTTTACTGATTTCAGAAGAAAAAAAGTGGCATCTTAAGAGCCATTTTTGTGTCACAACTTGGTGCACTTACCTAGATATGGAGGGAAATGCTTTAGAGATTCCAGTAAACAAAATCTACTTGAAGCATATTAATTAATTTTCGGTTGCCCCTGCAACTTCCTTGTAAATAGGTTAGTTTGTTTTCAGTATGTGCTTTCCTTTCCAATAAGTGTTGTATGCACAAGTTTTTCGGTCTCTTTTCCAAGTGTTTTACTGGCCTTGATGTTCTTTCTGAGTGTGATCATGAAAATTACCCTTACCGCCCCCTTTGGAGATGATTTTAATGTAAAATCAGTTGAGTTACCTTTCAACATCGCATGTCAGTTTAAGTTTCCCAAACAAACGATGTGATGAGTTGTTCGTACTTCTTTCCATTAAAGAGTACAATTTTCAAGAGAAGTGGAATTAAATTCGTACAAATTGGCCTAGTGGTAGGTAATATATTACCATTTTAACAAGATTTTATGCTTATCTAAAGAACAATGAAGATTAGAAAAGAAGTGCTTTAGAGCTTTAGAGAAAAGAAGCAACTATTATGCCCAAAAAATTGCCCATGTTGTCAAGCAACAAGAAGAATAAAAAATTTAGCAGAGACAATAGCCATGGATTCGATAGAATCAACTTTTGGTGTTGGTCAAGAGCAAGCAGCAATGTTGAGGGCTTTCCTAGATAGTAGATCATATGCCTTGATTCATGCTGACAAAATCTCAAAAACCTAATACAAAGACCTTGAAGAAAGGGGGTTGTAGAGACTCTTTGTTGGTATTAGATTTCATGGATGAAATCTATGAACCTAAGTTAAACATGAATATCAAAAGCCTTCGGGAAGGCACACATGTTAAAATTATTTAAAAAACGAATAAGAGATATTTCGACTCTCTCGGGTTTAGGCTCTAGTCTTCAACACTTGCTTAATACATGGTGTCACTAGTGCACCCTTGCTCATAATTAGTGGATGTATATGACTGCCTATACAACCCCACTAGTAGAACTTTGGAAAGAAGTCACCTTAAGATCACAATCAGTGTCACAGCTATTTGGGACATGCTTTGCATCCCTCATGATCCTTCCATGGAGGTTTGATCACTAAAGAGAATGGAGAAGTTCTGGTTGATGAGGGGTATCCAATTCAGGTTTCTCAATTATGAGCTTGAGAGAGAGACCAGAATGAAACCCAAATGCCAAATATCCTAGTTACTCACAAAGCTTTTTATCAAGACATGCATGATGTTTTCTCTATGCTTTCCTTTATTTTCTGCCTAAATAAAGATGACCGCATTTTTGAATTTCAACTGGGAGTAGGTTTCCTCTTGAGAATACAATAGAATTTCAAAATGGACTTTACAGATGTGATTGTGGATAATTACCAACAATTAGAAGCATACAAGAATGAGCATAGGTACTCATCATTTTTAGTCCATCTCCTACTATTTCAAAATGTGGACTTCTTTAGTCAATATATGGACTTGGAAGTCATGGATTCCTCCCTAGTACCTAAGATGATCCCAATATCTACGTGGAATTATATTTTGTTTGTCATATATGATTATTATGAGTTTTTCAAGTCATTTTTGACCCCATCCCTGATAGACCTAGGCCCTGAAAAGATCACTTTTTGAATCATGACCCACCAGATGAGTTGGCTAAGTAATCAAAAGAAACCTTATGATTGGTTCTTTACCATTAACTTCTCTTTGGTTAGATGCATAGGTTCAAAGGAGAACCATTTAGACTTCCCGCATATTTAACAGATAGAATTCTAGCCTTTGATCTTGTCACCCAACAACTAAGTGTTATTGATTTAGAGTATGGGTCTGGAAGGACGAAAAAGATTATCTACGAGCTCCCTTTCATAAAAGGGGGGATATTAGTTAAGAAAAGGCAAGAAAAGCATCTTCTTACTCTGAAGCTGGTAGTTTTGGGGTTAGATGTGATCTATAATCAATGGATCTGTGATCCCAACAGATGCATGGTGAGCTTAAAGGTGACCCCACAATTTGTACATGAACCACGCCCTTTCTGGGAGGCCTGCAAGTCCCCAGACAGGGATGGGCCATCTATTTGCATTCATTTGGAGAGGGTTATTGAAGAAAAAAGACCCCCATGTCTTTATTTCTATGTGCCCAAGTTGAATTTCAATCCATCATTGAAAATGTCTAAGGGTCTTTGCCTCAAATTGGATAGTGAGGGTTGGGAAAAGGAGAAAATCATGGATTTTTGGGTCTATTGCTAGGAGGATGATATTTTAAATACATAATATGAAGCTATCCTGAAAAATGAGCAATTTGAAAAAGTATTAGGATGAGGCACGGGTGAAGCCACATAAGTGGTTTACACTTTTGTGGAGGAAGGAAATTTCAAAATTTCCACACTCTTCATAGCAAAGTGGTTCGGCCAAACCATATGGCTCGACCGAACCATTTGACTAGTTCGGCCGAACCATATGGTTCGGCCGAACCCATGGCTCGGCCGAACCAGTCACCGAGCCTAATAAAAAATCATATTTAAGGTGGTTCGGCCGAACCCCTTGAATATGACAAAACCAAAAAAAGTGCTTTCGCTTTCACACTTTCACTGTGAATTACCAGTAAGTCACTGTCCCTGCGCGCGGCGAACATAATCCGAATGGCGACCCAACAAAATTTCTCACCGGCGAAAGCAAATTTCGGGTCCTCTCTTCAAACTTCATCATTCCAATTCGCATATCGACCACTATTGAGCACGAGGTATTTAAAATTCCATTTTTTTTGAGTTCAAAATGCATGTATTTGTTTAATTTCGAAACCCTATATGCAAATTTTTTAAAATTTGTTGAATTCAAATTGCACTTGTTTGATTGTTTGAAAGTTTTTAAAGCATTTTTAATATAGTATTTTTCTTCCCCATTTTGCATAATCCAAGAGTTTGAGTAAGGAAAAAAGAGTTTCCTCCGAAAGTTAGTGCAAAAAAACATTATAATAGCTCTCAACATAGTCTAAAAAATGGAGATAAATACATTCCTAAAGACTAGAAATGTAGGGTTAAGCTCACAAAATAATTTTAAAACTACAAATTTAGGGTCAAACTTGTAGATGAAAATGCAAATTTCATACATGTAGGAGTGAACCGTGAAAGTCATAGCTTGATTTGTTAAGGTGTTATAATATTAAATCTTATAAAAAATCAAGAATCATATCATTGATTACGTACATTACAATAAAATATCTCCATATAACAAATGAAGCTAGTTCAATATCTTCATGTAGTGTGTACAAATTGAAATATAATTGACTAAAACTATAAGTTACTCTTATTGAACAATTTCCTCATGTAGTGTGTATAAATGGAACCATTGATTGAAAATATAAATCAAACCATCAAGAACAAAGACTTGATTGTGTCTTCATGCCCTCAATTAATATCATTTACAAAGTTTGGTCTTGGAAACCATAAAATTAACAATTACATTCTCTACCCTATTATTTGATGTATTATAATGCAATTTTCTATACTCCCAAGCAAATTCAATGGTCACAAGTTTGTAGAGACACTCTAGAAAAAGGTCTATCATGTGTTTAAAATACTATTCATATTGTAACACTAGAGATTCTAAGTAATATGAGAATGCCTGCATAATTTTATATAATGTATTTTCATCATCACTAACTATAGTAGACTAGTTTCTATCACTATTCAATTCATCTTCTTTCATTAGTCCATCATGACTTGATTATTCATCCTCCTTTATATTTAGAGAATAAGAACAATATATAGAACCACTACAAAATCTTCACACATATCACTAAAAGTTGATGTTTGGTATAAATGTATCCACATGCAAACAAGAGCCACCTTTGGACATTACTATTATCAAAAGGACAAACCTTATTAGAGCGAGTGCAAAAAGATGTGGGGCCAAAAAGTGGCCACCCCACCTTTTGGCCCCATCATATTAAGTATCAAGCATTAATGTTGAGGTACGCTATTCGAGGAAACTTGAATGATGAGTAAGTGAAGAGAGAGTGGGACTTTATTGTTCACAAAGTGGGAAGAAATAAAGGCAAAGGAAGTGGAAATGGGAAACATGTAGAGAATATGGCAAAAATGGTGGAAATCAAGGAAAGATTAAAAGGAAAAGAAAGAGGGAAAAGGGGAGGATAGAGGCAAAAGGAGGAAGAAGGTAGTGCAAATTATACATTTTTGAAGCTTGTGAAATTCGAGTATGTAAACCTAATAGTTTTTACTTGGTGGTAATGAGGTATGATTTTTTATGAAGGTTCTTTTTAGTATTTTTATATGTAATGTAAGAGAAAAAGCTATTCTTGTATGAAATTCTAGAAATCATGTTAAAAAGCATTAGCTTGTAATTTCTACTATGTGAATGGAAATCTATTGCTCTACCTAGGACATTTAGAAGCTTGTGTTGCATTCATGAAGCCAAACATAGTAGATATTTTTTTTACTTTATGTGTGTTATTGGAGATAGGGTTTTAGTATATAGAACCATACAATAAAATGGGGTAATTCCTTGTTTGAACTAAAAACCCTACTATTTTTTAGTGAAGGGATAGCTAGCTATAACATTTTGACTTTCACTTGTGAGTCTAAACACCCATATGGGTTATTGTTGCTTTGTCTTATGGATTATGGTAGTAAATTCTTAAGATGTATGTAAATCTAGAAGACCAATGTTGAATCTTTATTTGTTGATAGGCTAAATAGAGTTAGAACTAGTATGGGTTCATTACATGTATGCCATTCAACATTCATGCACATCATATATATGTGAGAGAGATAGTGATAAAGAGAGATAGAGATAAAGGGTAATATAGATAGATAGAATAAGCACAAACCATTTGCTATGAATATGCACAAAATATTTATATATTGATCTTGATAAGGTCATGAAGACATACATAATACATCATGAAAATATCATATACAGTGACATGAGGCCAACATTGTCTCTTAGACTACAAAATATCACCAATATATATTCATGAAAATAGTTATGAATGTGTCATAAAGATATAAAAGTGTTTATGTATGTGTAGCAAATGCTATTAATGAAACATTCTGCCTCTCTTTGCTTGACTAGAAACTGAACTTCGATCCCTTGAATTAGTTATTATCTTGCATTGTGTTGATTGTGTGTGCCCCTAACAATTATGCAACTCAACCTACACACACAAACATATTATAAAATTAGTGATTATACCAAAATTTATAAATAAATAAAATATTGTTTTAAAATGATATTAAAATAATAAACACACTTACAACAAACTAATACTCAACATCATCAACAAAGGGTTGTCCTCAAAAGAGGATGCTTACAAAACAAAACCAAAATGTGTGTGTATCCATATATACATATATATACATGTATGCATACACATATACATATACATACATGTATATACGTATACATAAATATACATACACACATACATACATACATACATACATATGTGTGTGTATTTATGTATACGTATATATGTATACATATATATATATATATATACATATAGAAAATAAATGTATGTATATACATATATACATGCATATATACATATGTATGTATACATGAATGTGTCTACATATCTACATATACATATATACATATATACATATTTAGATATGTGCATGTGTATGTATACATATGTAGATATATTCACATATACATGAATATGTATGTATAGTACATGAGTAATTTTTTTAATGAAAACCATGTTTAGGAATGAAAATATCCAATCCCTTATGCTTCTAAACTAAAGTTTGCAATGCTTATGGTTCTTTTGGCCTTATAGATTCTTGAATCATTTTATAATATAAAACCAAAATATAACCTACTTTGGCTCTAATAATTGTAAACCCTTTAGGAATTCTAAATTGTTGCATCTTGTCTTGATTTTCCCACCATTGTTATTCCTTTTGAAAATTTTACAAATTAGGCAAAGAATCCTTGCACTTATATAGAGGATCCTTATGTATGTTCTTAAAATTATTTAAGGTTAAATGACTTAATCTAAAATAAAGGCATATACGGATCTCTTGCAATTGTAACCTCTTTACTAGTGTTCAAACATATTTGATACCTTAATGGCATGACATAGATGATGTTGCTTGATATTGCTTTATCCATGGATACCCAAATAAAATATGAGATACATCTAAAGAAGAAAGAATATGACATAGAATAAGAACTTCCCTCATCTTTTAGACCAAAAAATTAAGGTAAAATAATGTATCCTATAGTTTCAATCAACATATCATTAGTCAATTTTAAATAAACCCTCAAATATGCATATGCTTGTTGATAAAATGATGATAAAACAAAAATTATTCAATGCATACATTTTATTGGTGAGTAAGATCAATAAACACACCCTTACATGGTTCATGATCCACACAAAACCAAATGACCATTATAATTATTTGGTAACATCTCACAATGTGAAGAAGGTGTCAAAAAAATTAGCATACCTAAATCGTAAATTGACTTGTCATAAAGTGGGTGGGTAGCTTAGTGGTGGAGATTTGCATCCTAACTAGTTCATGGAAATTTCAACATGAGGAGAACTAATAGTAAAATAATAATATCTTTTGACAACATAGGCATCCAAGTACTCATTCCAAGATTGTTGAAGATACAACATTAATACATTATGATTTCAATTAAATATCACACTTTCCTATAAAAAAATCCCAATTGATCTATCTTTTGGTAGTGCATTTAGTTTGATATATTTTTCTTCCCCATACTTACAAGATTCCTTTATTATCGAAGCTTATTTACTCTAGTATGTTATCCTTGGTTCTCATATGAACTATATATATATAATTCAATCAAGATCCTCTTATCATTACAAATTTAAACTTAGCTTATTTTTTCTCCCAATTTCTTCTTAATGAACATATGGTCTTTCTTCCTCTATTAGCCTACTCATGCACCATCACCAACCATGAATGAATCTCCATGAAGCTAAATACCCATTTGTACTTGGTTGGTGTAAGTTGGGATTAGTGTTCCATTCACTTAAAATCTTATCTTTAATGTTGCTTTTTTCTAAATTCTTTCTAAAGGGCATAAATTACAGTCGATAGAGCTTTGATTTTAATATTTTCTTAAAATTAAAAATATTAATGAGTTTGATGCATTAAGCTAAAAAATATCAATTTGGACACCATTAAAACCCTCGAGAGACTCTCGCAAAGTGAAAATGAGCTCCAAAATTTTATAGTGTGATATGTGAGAAAAAATGAAAAGGTAAACAATGGGCTCAAGATATTATTATAATAAAATTAAATAAGGAGATCGTGATGATTATTGTACTAGGAGTTACATTGGGAAGAGTGGAGCATCTTTTCATAATAGATGAGACTTATTGTAGTTGACATCTTCATCATAAAGCACTAGTATTGGGAGTGGTTACTATCAAGGTTATGGGATTTAAGGTCCTATATCATTAGTTCGTTTATATTTTGTGTACATGTTCCAATGCATAGTGGGGCATGGGTTCTTTTCTTGTGGACCATGATTTTTTTCCACTCATTACATAAATTAATTGATCATTTCTTGTTTCCCTTGCTCTATATATAATTTAATGTATGACATAAGGTTTAAATAGTGTTATGTAGAAATAGCCAAAACATTAGACTAAAGAAGATTGAGTGGATTGGATTGTTATAATCTTGTTATGAATATTAATAAAAGTTTCATATCTCTTTAGTAGTGGGATTTTTTGAAAGGGTTTCTCCATATTATAATTCTAGTGTTCATGAGGTTTGAATATTTATTTATTTTCTCCACTATTTCATTAATATTATTTGGTATATTGTATGTTTGATTAGACTTAAAGTGCCTCACCATTAGTTGATACTCCTACTATATATATTTACCTTGTTTGCAATAGTTTAGTCCATGTCAATAGTTGATTTGCACCCTTAATAACTTGGTGGGAATATCAAGTATTTTTTATTAAATATAATCAATAATCATTGTAAAAGAAATTTTAAATCAACTATTAGTCTAGAATGATTATTTGAGTGTTAGATAAACCATTTAAATTTAACCTTCATAATATTACTCTAAATATGTAGTTTTACCAACAAAATGAATGATATTTATGTCTATTACATGAAAATTACAAAATCATGACTATAATTCTTTAAATTATACTCATAATCTAATTTAATACTCATAAGATATTAAATCATTGTTTTTCTCAAGAGACGTGTAATTAAATATCAAGAATATTCTTTAGTTTATTAGTCCACAAAATAATTTTAATATAGTCCATAACATTCAATTTTAAAATTCATAGAGTTGTTGGGATATTATCATATCACTAGCTATGGAAAAATTTAGGAAAGGGTGGGATATTACACTGCCCCCTATATTTGTGTGTTTTAGAGAAAATTAGCATGGAAGGTTTGCATTTCTCACAAATAAGAAAAAATCCTGAGAATAATGTACAATATTCTACTATATGTTTTCATATTGTTGAGTTATGCCTTGCAAATTAAATGTGTATCTTTTCCTCTACAACATTCCATTTATACATAGAACTATGGATTAATGGTTTTATTATATTATGATTGAATTATGCCTCATGTTGGAAATTTCTCTATCTCTTCTTTGCTAAAATACTTTGGAACTAATAGGATTCAATTGTGGTTTATGACATAGGTCTATATTACCACAATGATGTATGTATAGGTGTACATTTTAACTTGGTTAGCTTTCCTGGCAAGTTCTTCATTACAACAATCACTCCACCTTGTCACTCAATCAAGCCCACTAGAGAAAATGCTTCCTCTAAAAAAACATAACATTAAGTACCAAAACATGATTCAAGTACCAACACATTCAAGTACCAAAACATTAAGTATGATGATTGGGATGAGAGGATCAACTTGGGGAGGATTATTATAACATCATTAGTTGGAAATTTTTAATTTCATCTCTTTGTATTCCGTGTTGTTTTTAATATTTTTAATTAGAGTGCAGATGATGTTAATATACATTTAATGATGCATTTTTGATGTGCTATAATTTTTTGTTGTTCTCAAGGCTATATAATTGAAGTTCATTTATGTTAACAACTATTAGATTAAATATTTTTATCCCCAATTATTTTCAAATGATTTTATACTTTAATCTTTGTATTCTTATTCTTTCTTTCATCATTTCATTTAAAATTTGAACCATTTAAGGATGTTATGTTATAGATTATAGTTGTCTTCAAATTCTTTTTAAATCAAATTAATAGTATGAAAATATTATTGATGATTAGATGAATTAAATTACAAGTTCTATTTTAGATTTGTATTCTTTATCTATATGTATTTACCAAAGTCTTGTGTTTTTAGGTGTCTTGTATATATATAACATGGAAAATGTAGATCATGTTTCACCTATGCTAGAATCTTTGTTTGTAAATACTAGTAATGAGATAAAAAAAATTAAGAGATTCATTAGCACACGGTGCAAACCCAGGGATATATAATGAACCATGCATATTAATATTGCATAGTCTAGAAAAACTAAAAGATGAACTTGAGAGGACTAGTGCATATTCCGCAGATAGAGTGACTGCTATTCTTTCCCGCATGCGGGAAGAAGTATATGGTGACGTTCCTCTTAAACAAATACAAGATAGTGTCACCAAAGAAATGATAAAAGCCACTTGTTTTCCATTTTATCAAAATGTGTGTAAGGTTAGGGGATACCAGGTCACCAGATGTGTTGATCATGTTATGGCCTCATTGATCTACCCATGATTTCCTAGCGACATGGTATATACCCAAAATAATGACAGTTCCACATTGTATTTTTGTTGGTTGTGTGATGGGGTCCATTGGGCCCTCAAAGTTAACTACCTAGACCATTTCCACCATATGTTGGTGGGGGGCAGTAGTAGGATTGCTGGTGAGCCACCTATCATCGGCAGATAGACCACCCCCAATGTTTAGAATTGGTTGGTGATAGGCCTCCTGCTCTAGCTGACTCCTAGCCCCCATAGCAAATAGGGTTGTCGTTTGCTTCCAAAGGAAGCAATTGACATATGGAGTGACATTCTTGACACTTCACCACTTCTAGGATATCGATGATGTGATTAGGTATTTGATATCCCTAGACATTCCCAGATCCACACCATTTTTCAGCCACAGTGGGCTGACCATGGATCCTTTTACAATGACTGACATCCCTACTCCTACACAGTTTGATGCACTTACAAGAGATATGGCACGCATGACTCTACATTGTTTGGCTGAGGACCTGTTGGAGGCATATGCCTACATTGCATCAGACAATGGGATCAGTATAGAGCATGTTAGAGATCATTTGAGACATAGAGGTCGTTCAGTTCCAGGATCCCATCACTCTCAGCCGACCACTAGTTCGCATCAGAATCCACCTACAGTTCATACAGTAGCTGCACAGACTATGGGTTTCTTGATATGTTGATTGGTTCGGCTCATCATCAGGTGCCATCTCACCAATATGGTCCTCTACATTTCATCATTTTACATTTTTGACATGGGATAGGTGGATGGATGCAGATGATTAGATAAACGGTCGTTTGGTCCCATATGGGTAGGAGGCGAGAATGTTCTGGGGACTTAGGTCATCCAACATCAGATGATGTGCATGTATGTGTGCATGTGCTTGTTTCAATTCTTTTTTAATTATTTTGAAATCTTTGTTTGAACTAGATATTCATGTAAGTTGATATATGTGTATTATATATATTGTTATGGTGGACATACCTCTATCACCCCTAACCTTGGTCGAGATCATGTGCATGATGGTCTTGACTTCAATGGATGAATCACTATTAGGTGGACATGTGAGTTTCATAAAATATATATTTATGTATGCATAGATAAATACAAGTTGTAGATTGATATTTAAAAATACAAGTTCATTTAAAAATAACTTTCATAAAATTTATTTAATAAAAATTATATGTATTTAACACATCTTGTACACAATTTTATTTACAGGGCTCATCACATCCATCAGAGCAGGACCGTTCTCATTCAGATGGCCATTCGTCTAGGAGTAGACATTCTTATTAGGCCATGCATTCTAGATTTATAGAGTCTTTATCACATGTGTATTTGATTATATATGATCTTTAAAATAGTATTTGATATTTGATGATCTCTTACACTTGCTTATATGATATACATACATTTGCTTGTTTTTTGATCTTTAGTATTCGACATTAGATGATCTTTAATTTATATTTTGCTTTTATGATATATGTACATATATTTTCTTATATGATATATATATACATTTGCCGCTTTGCTTAAATACTATGTGTTATGTTTATATGTATTGAATTCTTTTACATATATGTACATGTGTTTGCTTATGGTTTAAACATGTTTACACATAATATATGTATGCGATTGCTTTAAATATTCAATATACATACATGTTTTCTTTTTTTACGACCTCTTACAACTTACATTTCCTTATATTCAATATACATTGATCTCTAGTAAATTTAGAGGAAATCAGAAATGCCATTTATAATTAAGTTCCATTCATGTTGATTCTGATAAATATTTTTTTAAAAAAAATGGCTTAAACAGCATGAACCATTGAGTTCGAGAACAAGATATAATCTTTTGACAAGTAACTTGAAATTCAATTCAAATTATGTCCAGACTATTACTCGTTTCTTACAAGTAACTTGAAATTCAATTCAAATTATACATCTAATATACATTTTTGACACTTTAACAAAATTCTAAAATTACTGGATATGTTGTGCATACCTATGAATTAAATAACAACAAACTCCACAATGAAATAACTTGGTTGTTTAGTACTTGATTCATTTAAACTAGAGGATCCAGTTATTCCATGTACACTTGAATAATTTTGATTCACTTGGATCACAGATTTTGGAGAAGTTTTTGCACATTTATCAAGGAGGCAAATATTGGAGCTGGACAACTTTTCATTTTTATCAATCAAGGCAAAATTTGGAGGATAATTTAACTAAGCTGGTAGAGGACTTGTTTAGGGTCATATTTAAGTTGAAGAAGAAAATGGGACAACAAAGGAAAAGAAAAAATGTATCTCAACGAAAATTGTCAAAAGAAGAAAAACAAAGTGATCAAAACTTGGAAAATTATCATAGAAACAAAGGTCCATGCTTGTTTCTTCTCTCTCACTCTCAAGTGTGTGTTTAGTACTCTTACCTTTGAAGGTTTCTAACCATCATTGCACTTAAATGACTATAAATACTACTTTTAAATATCCTCCAGAGTCATCTTGGTCATTCAAGTTGCAATGTTTATATGATCCTTGACTCCAATTCCTTAAGCCAATTCTTTTGTTTCAATATTCTACAGGTGTTTTGTGTCTTTCATTTTTTATTTTCATCGCTTCAATGTTCTCAAATTATTTTTATGTTTTATGCTCTAGGGATTCCTCAAGCAGCAGTCGAGCCAAATCTAGATATTGGATCAAATGAATCTGTTGATGAACAGATGGACCAAGTTAGAGGGAGAGACCCAAAGTTGGACAATGCTTGTTGGAGGGTCAAGATCACTTCCTTCTACCGGTATGGATGAGCATGTAAAACTAGCACAAACTTCTCTCACTTATAGCTCATCATGTTTTATCAGTTTGTTTGCTTGCATACATAAACTTCACTTATATTTAACATCATCTCTCACTTTTGTTTGAAAAATATTTTGTGACACACATGTGTAGGAAGGGCTCAACAAAAGCGGGAAGTTTCATACTCAAGTCAGAATTAAATGTGGTGTGATGGATCAAAATGAATCCACGCTCAGAGATACATGGTCCTTGAAGAGATAGGAGGAGGCACAAAGTTGAAGCTTGATGCATGTTGGGAGTGGGATCTTCCCTCGTACTCGAGGTATGGATGAGCCTTATAAAACTAGTTGAGAAGGTGCATTAAACAAATTTCTCATATAAATTTAAGATCATTTACTTGAAATGGATATGGAGAAACTCAAATATTATGCCAACCAGCCTTATAATAAGAGAAAGAGGTCAATGAATAAATTTGTAAAAGGAATGATCAATCCTCATTTCAATCATCTTGATACACTTGAAAAAACCCAATTGTTATCACGTTTACTTCTTCGTGATGAGCTCAAAGAGTCATTACAATTGTTGGGTGTCCATTCATCATCAAATAAGAAGAAACACATGGGATTACAAAGGATATTGTTCAAAATGTTAAAAAGGGTTTAGATTCCATTGGGAAAGGATCTCGAACTATGGATAAGGCCACTACAAGAAGGGTGATGTTGACATCTATTGTACATCAAGATATAACAAGAAAAAGAAAAATGTATGCACTTTCAATTGAAATTGGTTATAGTAGAACCACATTAATAAAATATGAGAAAAAGAGTTTTGGATGAG
>VDFB02306021.1:0-32493 GCA_007258455.2 Sequoia sempervirens
GAAATGTAGAGAGGGAAGGAGGGAGGGAGGGAGAAAGATATTAGAGAGGGAAGGAGATAGATATTAGAGAGGGAAGGAGAGAGAGATGGACATATAGAGATGTAGTTCTTGAGCTCAAGGGAGAGAGTGTCAGATAAAGGGATATAGATAGTGAGAGAAAGAGAGGTCTATAGAATAAGAGATGAAAATGAGTCAAATAGAGAGAGAAAGATGAAATTTGACCTCCTTATTACTAAAATTTGACATGCTGATTACTGAAATTTGACTAAGTCTATTTTTTTTTAAATATTCCAAAAACTAGAATTTGCATTATAACTCTTAGAGATTTGAAACCACTCTTAAACATCCCAAAACTATATACATGAACTATAACTCAAAGTATAAGAAAGTAAATCTCCATTACTTAAATGTTTATTTCATGTATATAGTTTCCTTGGCAAAGAAAGAGAAAATGAAAGAGGTTAGAAAAATGCATTCCAAAAGTCATGAATAAAATTTGGCGAGTGCCAAATTTGGCACTAGCCAAATGAAGCAACCCATTTGGCGAGCACCAAATTTGGTGCTTGCCAAATGGGTTGCATTGGGAATTACCAACCCAACGGGTTATATTTTGCATTGGGCATCCAACCCAATGGTTTGGACAACCATTTCATGCAAAAGACGTGAATTTTTGAAAGGGTAACAAAATTTCACACATTTTTGGTCGTGCTCACCATCACGTTTGCATGTCTTTCAATGCAAGTTTATAAAAAAACCATGATGGCATTAACCTCTCTCTTCACTATCTAAATATATAATTATTTTTTCATTTGGATTCAGTTAAGGTTTTGATCCATAACTTCTCTTGTAAATGCCTCCATTTTTGGTCAAAAACCAACATGTGCTAGTTTTAGGATAGATTTTTACTCGTTCATCAAAATGTGAAACAAATTACATTTTTAAAAACTATACTCCATTCTACACATGATGAAAAAAATTTAATTTTTGATTAGTTTTCAAACAAATTAGGGGGGAGCACGCTCAAATTTTAGCTTTTTTAGGATGTGTCCACTTTGAAAATTCATGAAATATTATATATTCATTAAAAAAATTATGTAAAAGAATAAGGATAAACTACACGGTGTCAGTTGATTTCTCACCATTCGGATTTTTGAAATTCTAAAAATAAGTTAATAAAAAAGGGAGGGGCTTAGATGCTATGCTATTTTTTTGATAAAAAAAGACCTATTTCCCCCCCCCTTTTTGAGACCCTTAATATTCATTAATTTCAAAAAGAATTAGTAGCTTAGAAACTAGACTCGGAGCACTTCAACTCTTTTTCTTGCTGCATCTTGAAATTTTGAGCGTAACTATCTTCATTTTCTTATGCAAATAAGATTTTGCTGATTTAAAAAAAAAAGTGACATCTTAAGAGCCAAAATTATGTCATAGATCCATGCACTTACCCATATATGGAACATATTTACGGGTGAAATTGGGTGTGTAGATTATTCCCATGGCTAATAAAAATTCATAGGTCTTCTAGAAACCATAATGTGATTTACCTAGTGATACTTGGCTATAGTCCATCTAGTGTAGGAAATTATATACCTTTACAATTTCACACTATGTTTGGGTCCCTTAATTTATTGGACTTATTTAAGATTCTAATTTTCTAAATTATGCATTCCAAGTCCCTTTTTTTCTCATTTTTCGAAAAGAGAACTAACATTAAAAAATGCAATCAATAATTAAATCACCATGGAATATGTGTGTCCTAGACTTATAGGCAAGGACCCATTCACAGGTCCCCATTAAGTGCCAAGATCCATTTTGAAATATGTTTTTGGTGGTATTTTAATTATTCAAATTCAACTTGAAATTATTGGCTTTTAGAATCTAATTTTTGGGAAATTAGATAAACACCTATAAATACATAGTCTTTTATTATTTGAAATCATCTAGCAAGAGATGAATTATCAAGAGAAATTATTATTGTCAAGAGCATTCAAGTGTAGATTTATCAATCATTTATTGTAGCAATCAAGATCCTAACATCATGTCTAAGTTTATGTGTGTTCATATCATCTTGTGAAGGCTAATATGAATTGTTGATCCTAAAGCATCCAAGCATTTCAGGTATCCATTTATCAATCAAGCAAAGAAAGATCAAGTTCCTTGGAGAGATGTGTTTGACTTTAGTCCTCTAAGAGAAGCCATTGAAGGGTGGTGAGCACTAGGTCACAAAGTGAATGAAAGGATATGGATCCATTAAATGACCTTGGAACTTTAATCCTACTAGCACAATGAACTTTGGGTCATCTTCATATCAACCAAAAGCGTCACAACCTCAAATTACAAATCTATTTGACAATCGTATGTTACATGAGGCTAAACAAGGTCTAACCCCTAAAGAAATTGAAAAGTATTCTCAAGATCCTAAGATAGTGTGCATCATAGAGGATTTTGTCAAAGAAGATCTTGATAGATACTTTCTATCACTTTCTCAAAATGGTACCAAACTTTCCTTTAGTTTTGACACTTCTACAATTGTAGAAGGGACAACACAAACTCAAGATCAAGGTCATAACACATTTTCATCAAGCCACCCCACCTCACAATAAATGTACACTAGCATGCCTCTTGGGGGAACTACAAAATATGCAACAACTGCCAGCATACCCCCTACTCCAACATTTGGGACCAAAAGAACACATCCAACATCTCAAGGACCAAGTCCCTTATTTTTTAATCCATTTTCTACATCATCTAACACCATGGGTACATCATTTTCAAATCCATTTACCACCTCATCCTATCAAAATACTAAACCATCTACCAATACCATGGATCAAAACATCACAAATCCAAACCCACCAAACAAAACACGGAGTATTCACATTGTCACACCAAGAACACAACCCCAAATGACCAACATTACACCAAACACACACATGTATTTTGGGTCAAACTTGAATAGCAATCCACCTAAAACATTAACCCAAACTCCAACTTCAAACCAAAATACCAACAAATGAACCAAAATCCACCTCAACACCATACCAATACCAATACCATGTTTACATCTCACTTCCAACAAGGAAATCAAAATCCTTCCCAAAAAAACATCAATCCAAATCTAACATTCACCTCCAATTTTAAAAACCAAAACCCATCCTCATCATATAACCATCTTAACACATTTAACACAAACACCAATCCTCTCATGCAAAGTCAACCCAACATGCCACCATCACCCATGGATACCTTAGCATAGAAAATACAATAATTGCAACAACAAGTATCCAATATGCAAGTGAGTGGGACAAAGAGAAATTATTCTATGGAGGAACTACGTCCTTATATGTTTGATCGAAGCATATACATGCCAAATTTCCCTCAACATTTCAATGAACCAAACTTGAAAAAATGCAAGGGAAAGGGAGATCCAATAGAACATGTGAGAGAGTTTCATATTGCTTGCATGGAGATCACTTTTGAGCATACACACTTGATGAGATTATTCCCATGTAGCATCTCGGGGCAAGCTCTAGAGTGGTTTGTACATCTATCTCCTGGGATAAGAACATGGAATGAATTGATTGATAATGTTTTTGCACACTTCTCCTATAACATTGAAAGTGACATTACTCTTGCAAAATTGTGTACAACCAAACAAAAAGTGAGACAAATATTTGCATCTTTTCTTTAGAGATGGATAAGTATGGCTAGTAAGTGTCCATGTGATATCCCTAGGAAACAATTGGTGCACATGTTTGTGGAGGATTTACACAAGGACCTAATGTATCAACTTCAAACCCATTGTTGCAATAATTTTGAACAAATTGTGGAGAAAGGTGTTTCCATTGAGAGAGCACTTGTTGCACAAGGATTAGTCAAAATTTTTAAAGAAAACCAAAACAATCCCAATGACAAAAAAAATTGGGTCTAGAAACAAAATGTCACTAATGATGGGGTAGTTGATGCTAAATTGGTTAATAAATTCCACCCCACCAATCATCTTAAAGGTCCTTCTACATCAAACAATCAACCAAAAAGTTAGAACCAATCTACAAATGCAGTCCAAAACAATAAAAAATGATGAGGTCCTCCATGAACAAACATGCCAAAACAAACATATACACCTAGGGGAATCCACTAAATCAGTGTTGAAGAAAATATTACAATCGAATGTCATTCAACTACTAGAATTTAGACACTATGAACAAATTTTTTTTAAACTAGCTTGAGGGAATGATAATGATTTTTGTGAGTACCATCGAACAAAAGGACATAAGACATCTTCATTTTGAAAACTTAAGGACCTAATCCAATATCTCGTTGAAACAAGGTGACATATCAATAGACAATTCACAAGGGGAGATGAATGTTTATGGTACCATTTTAAAAAATCCTTTACAAGACCATGGGTCAAGAAAAGCCTCTAGGTCAAGGAATAATATAAAAAATAACACCAATTATACCAATTCCGCATATGAGTATACTGTTATTAACATTTGAGCCTTTGAAAATAGTATATCTACCTTTACTATTAAGAAAAATATAGAATGTGTTGTTACAACCCAAAGATCTTAAGTGTTCTTGCAAGGGGCTACTTCTAATCTACAAACAAAGACTTATTATAACCTCATAGATAATCTAGGGAAGAATCCTGTGCAGATATCCATTCTTGAGTTGCTTCTTATATCTCCTGAACATAAAGTCATTTTGGAAAAATCTTTGCAAGAGACTTCCATCCCTATAGACCTGAATGCCAATCAATTTCATGCCATGGTAGGGTACTTCGCTACCACCCATCATGTCACATTTTCTGAAAAAAGGCCTCCCTACACAAAGGACTTGAAAATAAAGAAACCAAACAACCATTCAAGTTTCTAAGGTTATGGGAGAAAAATGAAATCACTAAGAATTTTGAACGATTCTTTTTAGAAAATTTATTGGAAGGAAAAAACTTGGATAGTAAAACAAACTATCCAAACAAAAAGCTCAGGAAGAGCAGTGTATGGTCGAAGTCCAGGTTGAACTTGTAAGTTGGAAAAATGAAAGTAAATCTATGATAGTCCCTTTATGATCATCTGAAGAAGTTTCAAAGGTAAATTAGATATGGGTGATCCCACAATAGTGGTTTACAATTTTTGGACAAACTGGACACTAAAATTATTATTTTTAACTAAATCTTCACATTTGGGCACCTATAGCGGCTAAACCGTGAGGAATTTGAAGATGATGCAAACTAGAGTCTCGTCACACTTTGTCTGTAGATTTTAAAAATATTTTTTTCAAAATTTTTGGAATCAGATTGCACTTGTTTTTCCATCTCCCATGAAAACTAGTTTTTTTCATAAAACAGTATTTTTAAAAAGTGACACACACCATATAATGCATAACTTTTTTTCTATGAAGGATAAAATTCTAATTCTTTTGAATTTATATTTGTAACTCCAATATCTAGTGCTTCCACTTGGTTAGATAGTTTTTTATTGAATATTTTTTCTTTAATTAAGTTTTGAAGTCAAACCAATTACAATTCAGACATAGCACGACCATATAATGCGTAATTTTTTTTGTATATATTGAAATTCATTTTATTTTTTTGTTGGATCAAGGACTTCAATATCTAGTGCACTCATATTTTTCAAATTTTTTTGATAATCTGCTATTTTTCTGCATGTGCAGGACAAAGACCTTCATTTTCGATGAAAAACCTATGTTTAATAAAACTAAAAAAACAAATACATAATCAAACCAAAATATATTAAAATTATATTCGTTGGATAGTTCATTCCGAGGACTACCTGATTCCAGTTGGGTTTGTGAGGACTCCTCCATTTTCATCCTCAACCTGAGCTTCGAAGTGTAAAAACTTAGGTTTTCAAAGTGCCTGAGGGGGAGAATGAGGGCAAAGGGGGGTTCGGTCAAACCCAGGTTCGGCTGAACCCCCTTCCCAAAAGGGGTTTTTCAATTTTTTTTGTCCGTGCATGCATTAATATGGTTCGCTAGAACCCTATTTCGACCAAAAAAATTTTTGGTTTGTTGGAACCTACAAGTTCATTCGAACCCCCAAAATCAAAATTTTTCCATGGGCTCATTTTTGGTGAGTTTTCCTTCCTCCATCAAATTGTAAACCACTATTGTGGCTTCACCCATATGGAAGAGACTATATTGTAAAATTGAAAGAATAATTAAATATCTTTAAGAACAAAAGTATTTGAAAGGTATACCTAGTGGGGGTAAGAAAGGAAAGTAACACTCATCAACTGTAGAAATCCAACAAGAAGAATGCTAAATCAATACGATTGATTTGGAGAAAAATAGGTGATTATTAGAGTTCAAATTTTAAGATGATTAATGATTATAAGTCTTGGAAACACTAATGAGGTGAAAGAGAGGAATATATGGATGAAGAAAATATCTAATACAAATAAGTACCCTATTCAACAAAATTTAATGATGTATTTAGAAGTTTGAGAAAACATTTTGATTTCTCCTAAGACATGGTTCTTGGATAAAAAAATATTATAACCAAATTTTCTTATGACCACAACAAAGTTGTTGGAGAAGCTATAAGAGAAAAATTGGAATGCTCAAAACAAAGTTTGATGCTTTTGACAAAGAAAAGAGAATTAATTGCAACATAATTCTAAAATTTTTTGTTTTGGAAGATCAATTTTGATTATCAGTGATACCATGACAAAATGTTAGGTAGTATGCTTATTCAAGAAATGCAAGATTATCTTCTATGAAATAGGAATGGAAGATTTATGTATGTAATCATTCTCCACATAATTTAGAACTATCAAAAAACATTTATGCTTGGTAACTATGTATACATTAATGTTTTGGACAACTCTTAGAGTTAAAAACAGCTAGCATGGTCTAAAAGAGTTGTTATTAAACCAATTTAAATGCTCATTAGAAGAGATAGATTGAGCTGAAATTAGATTATGAATTCAAAATCAATAATTAGAGGGAAAGAAAAACCAAGTTATATGGATGCTCCAATGACGAAGGAAACACTTATTCACTATATTTTCAAAAAAATCAAATGCGGCATAAGCCCAAGGAAGATGTTTCATCTAAAATGAATGGACTACTATGAAATGGAGGAAGAACCTAAGTACCAGATTCAAAGGAGTTAGGGAATAATGTGTAATAATAAAATTAAAAGGTGACATATTTAAGGTAATTAGGATTGACAAAGTTATTGATTGATGTGTAAATCACTACAATTCTAGAAGGAAATGAAGGAAGATGCTACAAGGTTGGTAGAAAATAGTCTAGAGTGCCAAAAGGTGAAGACAAGATGTCATCACTGATAGGACTTGTATATTCTCATGAAGTTTCAGAAAGGAAATGGTAGATCATTGGTATAGTTTTGGTCTTTTTATGTCAAGGATTTGGCATAATGTTATTTTCGTAGTGGTTGATAGGCTCATCAAGGTATCCTATCTCATATTGGAGAATTTGGTAGGTGAGGTACCAATCATAACTGCAAATTTATGTTAAATAGTGTTTTTTTGCATGGTGTTCCTGAGAAGGATATCACCCTAAGATAGCTAGTCTGACAAAAAGGTAAACCAAGTCCTGTTGAATTTGTAGGATATTCTTATCATAGTAATTTGTATCATTCCACAATGAAATTTGATCCATTTGAAACATTGTAAAGAAGGAAAGGTTGGATTCCTATAAGCTAGGATAAGATAGGGAATAGTATTAGCCTTAAACCAAAAATGATGAAAAAAATGGAAGGGTAAATCAAGATGATCAAGGAAGGAAATAAGTGGAAAATAATTATAGGAAGGAAAGCTTTGATGATACAAAGCATGAGTCAATAAGCAACACTATTATTCTCAATATTGAAAGGTGTTTAGGAGTAATACTATGCTCAAGATGGACATTAGTACCAGTGATGGTCATTCTTAGCTTCAGAGTTGTCTAACAGTGTAAAGAACAGGGAAAAGGATGGGACCCACGATGTAGTGTGTAATGCATTGACATTCCTTTTCTATTGGGATGCACTAGGGGAAAGTGTGTGTTAGCCAATGTGAGCATGTGTTTCCAATCATTACGATATATGTGTCATGAATGAGTAGTCCCCAAATTACTTATGATGTACATATTGAGTCTTTACTAATGTACTTATGATGTATAGTTCTCAAGGGAGATTTTTTTTGAAACATGCAAGATCAAGTTCAATGTGTTAGCAGGGTCACTCAATGAGAGGTCCAGGACGGACAATATTGCAAAGGGAAAATCTATGAGGGAAGATTATTTTGCTATTAATATAAATTTACCTATTTATTACATGATTTATAAAATTGAAAGTAAAACCATTGATTGATTTTATCTATATGTTACATATGACACTTTACATCATTGTGGATGATGATTCTTAAGGGGGAGGATATGTTACACCCCATTTCTAAGTTACTAGGTTACTTTTAATTTTGTGAGTAAATATGTTCTCAATGTAATATTATGACTTTAAATATATTTTTAATGAATGATTACATTTTGATGAAAGTGATAATAGATTAATGAAATATATGAATATGCTTTATGATGAGATTGCTCATTTTAATGCTTTAATGATGAAAATGATATGTGATGAATATGATTTTATGTTATCAATTAAATTCACTCTTGTTGCATGAAGTTGGATGTAATATAGGTTTGAACCCTTTAGAGGAGGGACAATATCATCTAGGAGAAGAGGTTGGTATGGAAACCATTGTCATGATCATTTGAGTATCTACACATGTGTATTGCACCGGGTAGAATAACCTAGTTGAGTTAATGTCAGTATGTGTTTAACCACATTGTTATCCTTTTGAGTTGAGAGGTATGTCAGGCTTGTTTCTTATTATTCCTTTATGATTGTATTGTCAATTTGAGTCATAGTGTTAAATACCTTTTTTCTGAGTTGTGATATTTTAATGATTATGAATGGATATTCACATGTATAATATGGGTACATATATATGTTTATTAAATATACAAGTATGTATATGCAAGTGATGGTGCATACATACAACCAAATGCGTGTATAGGCATGTGAAGACAAAAATGGCTACGTATACCCATGTGTGGATATGTAAGATGCATATGACCATTCACACATATACATGTATTAATATAAATATATATGCATTGAAATGTATATATATGTATGCATGTATGTATGTATATGTGTGTGTGTGTGTGTGTGTGTGTGTGTGTGTGCATGCAGGATCATGATGGGCCAAAAAGTGGCGATATGATGGGTATTTGTAGGGTATGTGACTGATGACTTTTTTTACCCAAAATTAATGAAACGAAAAGGGTTTTTAAAGAAGATTCTCAGTTTTCGACCAATATAAATTATGCTTTACTTTGAATTTAATAAATAATTATTATTCATTTTCTTTTTGAATTACGACTAAAGCCGTGATTCATAGGCTGATTGAAAAACATATATAACTTTCAAACGGTATCACATTTTTTGAATTTGAAATATGTGTCACATTCTATGCTTCGTATACTATAGGATTAAAAAAAATATTGAATTTCATGAAGTTTTGACCAAGTTAAGGTGGTTAGACATACAAGTTTTTATATTTTTTAAAAGTTGTAATAAAAAAATCATAATTAATTATTTACTTGGAAAAAAAAAATTACAAAAAATATGCATCACATTAGACATGAGTCCTCTACTTCTTATATCTAAAATACACAGCTTTATTTCTTTCAAGTAGGTGGCCTGCATTGTGACTTCACTTTTTATTTCTCTTCTTATCCCCGGAATTTAAGTACCATCAAGATTGAAATTTCTAAATTTTCACCAAATAGATTTTGTTTTAAAAAAAAAACCTAGTAGTTTAGAAACTGCATTCAATTTGATACAAATTCTAGTCTTACATATTTTTGAAATAATATAGATAACTTATTCAAAGTTTTACGTCAAGTTGCCTAACTCTAATTTTTCTAAATTTTTTGCCACTTAAGGGCCTATTTTTTCCATGATGATCCTGCACACACACACACACACACACACACACACACACACACATATATAAAGCTTATGGTGATAAATATTTATATGTAATATATGTATATATATGTGCATATATTATAATAATAAAATGGATATTATAATATATACATACATATGTATAAATATATGTAAGATAGAATATATGCACATATTATATTTTCCATAGAAATGTGTTGATAATGAGTAAACTAGTAGCATTATACACATGCTTGGGAGGCCACAAAGATATCTTAACCTGGCTAAAGAACCACACATAGTGGTAAGTAATGTTCCATGCATGGAGCCGTAATACTTAGCCAATGGCCCCTCATAATAGTTGTGATGGACATTGCATCATGCTAGGAATATAATAAATGTATGATATAAAAGTTGTGTTGGAAGTATAGGCAATATGGCATATTAAATACATATATATAAGGCTGCATAAAGGTAGCAATAGAAGTATATGAAATATGCATATTCTCCTTGTTAAATGCATTGAAAAAGCAAAGTAAATATTAATGTTAAGATGCCAATACAAAAGCTCAACCACTGTGGTGTGATAGAGGAGCATGGAAATAGAGTCTCAATATAACTCAAATGCATGTAAACTAGCTATTGCACTTTTGGTGTGCAATGGGTTATGCCGAATAATTGTATGGTTCTATTAGACTTTGTGTAGACATATTGGTCGAAATTGAAAACTTTGTATTTAACCTAAAAAGAGCAACACATGGAATAAATAAAATCCAAATGAGCATTTGACTTATTTGATTTTGTGTAGACATATTGGATAAAATAGAACAATGTGTATATAATTTATAAAAACAACACATGGATAAACTAAAATGGAAATAGTATTAAGATTAACATGACAATTGTAATTTACTATATTAAGATTATCCAATAAAATTAAGATTATAACTTTACTATATTTGAGTTTTTATATAAATAGGTTCCTCACACCCATATACAAATACAACTATTTAAGACCTCTACAAATAATTAATAAGTTGTAAATATTTGTTCTAGTGAATATAATAAGTGAAAATTATTAAAGGTGGATATAAAAATAATAAAAGTAAAAATAAAAAAATATAAATATAGACTATCAAGTAATTATTAAATAAACAAAAAAACTTTTAACTAAATAAACTAACTTAAAAAAAAATTATCAGTAAATAAAATAACATAACTCTTAATTAAATAAACTAATTATAGAATAAAAGATCTCTTAATTAAATAACTATCACGTGCTTTGTCTCCCATGTATTAATGCTTGATGAAATTTGCACCCCAACTTAGTAATGTGAAAGTAGCACAATGACAAGTATATATAGAAAATACATAGAATCTATTCTCATTTAATATAGAGAGATATAGAGGAAGAGGGAGAGGGAGAGACAAAGAGGATGGGATAGAGAGATATAGATATAAGGAGATATAAAGAGGGGAGGAGAGGGAGAGAGTCAAAGAGATATGCAAATAGAGAGAATTAGAGATAGGTAAATAAAGATGGAGAGAGGGAGAGAGAAATAAGGGGAGATAGAGAAAGGGAGAAAGAAGTAGGGGGAGATAGAGATACATGGGAAGAGAAAGAGAGGGATAGAGATATATGGGAAGAGAAAGATAGATATAGAGAAATATGGGAAGAGAAAGGGAGAGAGGTAGAGATAGAGACAACTATCTGAAGTGGCAGCATGAATCCTACAGTTAATGTCAACATCAAATAATTTTTCCCAATCAACATCTTACTTGGCAAAGAAACACTCACACCACCAAAGTTCTCACTAGGTGGGATCCTTGCCAAGGCACTCTAGCATCAACACTTGATAGAGGCGTTGAGAAATCAAAACTGTAGAAGGTTGAACTTTTTTTCGCTATTTTTGTGATGCTTGTTTATATCAAAATCTCCTAAATTCCTTGTTTATTCTACTTGCTCATACTCATGCACTACACAATTATAAATTATGCAACTTGATATTTGACATATTCTAAATGGTTGAGGTTATGCTCCCACCAATTGTGATCTAATAGGATATGTTGTTTCTACCTCTCCAAGAGATGGAGACTAAGAAACTCCTTATTTCCACATTTTCTGTCTACTATGAAATTTGAAGTAGATGATATTGTTGAGGTGGCTCTTCATCCACATTTTTCTTGTATTTTCATTATCATTTTTATTAATAAATATGGAATTTAAATAATGTATAAATAATGGATAATCGATACAATTATTTTATAATCAATTTTAATAGGGAGGAAACATTTATGTGTGAAAAATTGTTGAAAGAAAAAATATTTTTAAATATAAAGGTCTAATTTAAAAAAATGATGTGCATTGATATTGCTAATTTTTGTTTAGTAAAAAAAAATTTATCGTAGAATAATTATACCTTGAACTTTTATCTCCCTCCTCTTCTTTCTCTCCTTCTACTTATCTCTTTCCTTTTCTCTCCCTCCCTCTCTCTATCTTCCCCTTCTATCTCTCCCCATCTCTCACTCCCTCACTCCCCCCTATCCCCCTATCTATCTTTCTATCCTACCTCTCTCTATTTTTCTCTCTCTGTTTGTCACTTTATCTCTCTCCCCCTCTCTATATATCCTTATATCTCTATCTCTCTATCACTTTATGTACTATTGATAACTCTCTATACCTCTCCCTCTCCCTCTATCTCTCTCTATTTCTTCCTCTTTATCTCTCCCTCTCTCCCTATTGGAAACATGACATTAGCCTATTAATAATGGAGCTTAAATAATAATCCTTTAGTCCAATAGCTAGCTGATAATAACCACATGGTAAGTAGCTCGCATAAAGAGGCTTACAAGTTTTTTTTTTTTTTTTTTGGTCATAATTGTACATAGGCATTAGAGGAGAACATCAGTGAAACGTAGGGGCTGAAAAAAATCCCACACTCTAAGAGGCAGTGTCTCAGAACAATTAGCGAGTAAACCCCATGTTGAGAAATGAGCACACTAGACTTTAGGTGTGCAATGGGGTGCGTTGAATAATTATATGGTTGTATTTGAATTTGTGAAGTGATAAGGAGGCGTTTGATAGATATCGTTTCGCTTTGGTACAAATCAATGATGCACGTGTGAAGTGTGAATGTTAACATATTGATTGAAATAGAAAAAACTTTATATAACCTAAAAAGACAACACATGAAATAAATAAAATGCAAACGGTTATTTGCTTAATTTGATTTTGTGTAGACATATTGGTTTAAATAGAACAATGTGTATGTAACTTATAAAAACGACACATGAAAAAACTAAAATGGAAATAGTATACAAAAAAAGGGAACTTCAAATTATGTGATATAAAAATGTAGAATTAGGATATATATACAATGCTGAAAATCCAGTGTTTCTATGGAATGTTTAATTACCATTATAAGAATGTATGCAATTGAATACAACAGTATAGATATATTTTATTTTTTGTGAATGTCATCTTCCCCTTCTATTCAATTTGCTTTCACTTTTTTTTCACAACTAGAAAATTAGTGAATAAAAAGAAATTATAGTTGAATAGGAATATAAAGTTGGCATTCTACTTAATTTTATTATAAAATTGAAATACAATAAGTGTGAATGTCATCTTTCTGTTCTACCTAATTTGTTTTCACTGTTTTTATAATAAACATAATTAGTAAATAGAACGAAAAGAGAATTACAGTGGAATAAGAATATAAAAGTTGACATTCTAGTTGATTTTACTGTAAAATTAAGATACAGTAAGTGTGAACATCATCTTCCTATTCAACCCAATTTGTTTTTACTATTTTTTGATAATTAGAAAGTGAATAGAAAAGAATTACAGTAAAATGAAAATATAAGAACTGACATTCTGTTTGGTTTTATTAGAAAACTCAAATACATAAATGTGACTGTCATCTTCTTGATCTACCAAGTGTATTTTCACTGTTGCATAAAAATATACTCATTGGATTTATCAGGTACTTAAGCAATTCTTTTTACAGAATTCATTTTATAAATAAACCTGCTTAGAGAGTCCACATGCTTTGTAGTTATCAGAAGATCAAAACAACTGTTCACCAATCTCTAAGCATTCAAAATAATATATTGTCATTGAAATTCATACATGTATTGATAATAAAATAAGAACAAAATCTTCCATTCCTGACACAGGACGAGAAAATAATACACAACCTTGTAATGTAACGAAGCTTCAGTTATGATCCTGTGTGAAAACTGGATAGAATATACATATTGAGCTTATATTGTTCACTTCATCCAGCTGTTCAACAAGGCTTCAACTAGAAAAGTAATTGGAGATTTTTTGTCTCTCAGTAGGCATGGAAAAAGGGATCTTCATCATATATAAGGAAAAAATATTGTAAGGGATAATTTTTATTGTTGTCAGAGAAGTCCAATTGGGGAGCCAACAAAAACTTAACACAGTAATAAGAATTTCCAAAAATTTATTGTCATCCTCGTATATAACAACCCATAAGTTTCTAAGAATTTTAATTTATTTTATAAAAAACAAGTATTTCGATTACATTCTCCAATTTTTTTTAAAATGCTAATTTTCTTTATAATTTTTTTAAGCATAATAAGTTGAGATTGGAATAATCAAATATTAAAATTCAGTGGCAAGGGATTTTGTGGATGAGAGAAATCCCCATTGGAGACTGTTGACGCCAAAAATTGACGGGATAACAGTGCCTTTATGGGAAACTCAGTTCAAGGGGGACCCCTTTGCGCCAAACTGAGTGACCTCCAGATTTTAAAGAAGCCGGCTTCTTCTATATAATGGTTTTTGGAAAGGGAAAAGGAAGCAGATATAATGAAACAAATATTAATCTAAGGCGATGCGCCAAAGCTTTTTGATAGGCACGATAAATCATAGACTCAAGGGCCTGAATGTTACTGATATGTTCCAAAACACCGGAAGCTTAAAGCAATAGCATAAACAGTTCATTCAATTGACATAAAACAGTATCGCATACATTCTTACTACTAAGAAGAGTCATTAAGACATGATTTAGACCAGCAAGTTTGTGTTCAATATATAGAAGTCTCCTCAAATGAAATGCTTAAGACAATAAAAAGCACAGTTCACAGTTTAATCAAGACATAAAAAGCAGAAAGGCCGAACAATAGGCACAGTCTGAAAGTATCTTGCAAATAAACATGCAAAAGAGGTCTGGCGTCTCTTGCTAAAACCAGTATTCTTCCTGTAAAATCTTGGACCATTTTCCCTCAACAGAGGGAGTATATATAGCCGGAGAGCAAAATCCCACCGCCTGGAGAGTTGTAACAGAATGATTCCACAATCCCCCGTAATGATGCCCGGATAAGAATATTCCCAATGCCGTTATGAGAGCAGCCAATCAGGGTACAACATCCAGTTGGTTAGTTACAGGCGTGCCCTTTTGGAATGATGGCAGTGGTCCCAACCAGGCTTCGAAGCGACGAGTGTCGTCCACCGCCTTAGAGAACCATGGCGAGCAGCAGTCAATGACACCATCCCGCTCGGCCATCTCACAGCTTGCTTTGATAATCGATGTAAGGCACGTGGCAGCAAACCGCGGCCCGAATGAAAACTTCTTCTCCATTGACCGGGAGCTTGCGGAGAAGTGACATGTGTTCAGGGGACGGAGGCTACTTTGAAAATAGGGAAAGACCGCATGAAAAGGGGGCGAAAGACGCGTGGCCGCGTTTCACAACCCGTGGTGCTCTCGTCCCTGCTGTTGTTTTAAAAGCCGCGAACCGCTGACACGTGAGCGAGGGTGGGCCCCGCCAGGAAATAAAGAAGGCCAATAGAAATCCTTCGCAGCCCGCCGCAGCATACTCTACTCCTGCTAGGGAAAGATTGCGCAACACCGCCACGTATAGAGATGTGGGCCCCGTTTCGCAACCCGTAGGAAACATAAAGCAACAGAAAATGAAAAACCCCGCAGGCGTGACACGTGGGCGCTCAGCGCAGCATCTCAAGAGCCAAAAGGGAAGCCGCTTGCCAAAGTTGCGAAGCGAGGAATGCACACCATGAACATGCAAAAAAAAAAGGGAACCCGAAGGGAGCTGAGTGGAATATTATTTCAACAGCTTTTGGCGACTAACAGGGGCGTTTCGGATAAGGAACGGAGAACCCAAAAACTCTCTGGTTCTGCAGACCAGAGCCTTCCTCTCTAGGGCAAATGGAGTTAGAGTTTTGAAAGTGCAGCCTACAAAGGCACCCATTCAATTTCGGATGGCTTTTCCATGCTGCGCAAATTCTCTTGTGCTCCGCGGAGATCAATAGCTTCCTTATGAGGCAGCACCTCTGGCAGGCCAGCGCCTGCTTCTATGTGGAACAGTAGCTGAGAGAGTGGATGAATGATTGCCTCGATATCTGCTGCTGTTGGGGGGCTGCCGAGTTCCTTGAATGCCTCCGGATCGTTCTCCTTCTGCTCAATGATCTCGGTAATCTACGCAGCCGTGGCAATAGTGCCATCCTCAAGAAATGGGGACGGTAATCCCAACCTGCCTAACTCAGAGAAACTCCCTCGAATGCCATCCAGCGCTTTGTTTAGAAAAGCCGCTGCTGCCTTAGTACGCTGGAAAGCAGAGTGGCAATGAATGAACCTATTTGCCGTCTGAGCTGCGTTATCCCTATCTTCAATACCTGCCCCGGCGAGGATCTCGTCTGAGACCGAGTATAGCTTATTTAACAAGTCCCTCGCCTCAGGAACCTTTTCCAGGATGAAATGAGGGAACTGTTCCATTGTGTCATGGGCCTCCTGATTGAGTTTTAACGCTCTGTCGATGAACCGGAGGGTAGGCTGCAGATTTAGGCAGAAGGCTTTGATTTTCTCCCAGTGAGAAATGTACAATTGCCTGACCAGTGGGATGATATCCGGTTGGGCAGAGGCTGGTAGCAGGGAGGCCTTAAGCGAAGAAATCTCTGCGTCTCATGAAATGAGAGCTTCGGCAAATTCTGCCTTCTTCTTCTTCTCAGATGTCCACAACGCTTCATAGTTGTTCATTTGTTTCTGCCAATTCTGTTCAGCTCTAGAGTGGTTAGCCGATTGCTCTTCTAATGAAGCTTTCGCTTCTCGGAGCTCATCCTCTAGCTTGGCCTTCGTTTCTCGGAGCTCCTCCTCCAGTCTATTCTTCAAATCTTTGAATTCGGCCTCTTTTTCCTGTATCTTCTGCTGATGCTGATCTTGTAGGCGTTCCATCTCTTCGCCTTTTTCTGCCAGCTTCTGTCTGAACTCAAGGCGGAAGCGTTCAAGCTCTTCTTCCATCGATTGTAAGCTCTGTTGCGCCGCTTGGTTTTGATTCTGCAAGTCCTTTAATACGGCTGGGTCGGCTACTCGGGCCTTTGCAATTTCGCCTTGGAGCCTGTTCCTTTCATTCTCTGCTGTTAGCACCCTTTCTGTCATTCGGGCGATATCCGCCTCTAAGGATTTCTCCTTTGCCTCTAGAAAATTCACCCTGTCCTTGGCTGCCTTGAGCTGTTCATCCTTCTTTTTCAACTGGCGACCAGTCTTTAGGAAATCGGAAGTGACCACCCGTTGTGTCTCCTCCATGATTTCGACTTTATCTTGTGGCCGGGCCATCTTCATGTCCAGTCCGACAGCATAAATATCATAGTCCTCTGGTTGCATTTCTCCCCGAGGCTTGTTTATCCTTGGGTACATAGTTGCAAACTTCAATTCTTGGCGGGCCTTGTCATACGAAGCCTGTACTCTCGGTTCGGCGGGGGCATTGTCATCCTTTGCCCTTCGTCGCCTCATTCTATTTGCGCGAGCCTCCTTCCCACAATCTATCTGTGCAATGAACTCAGCTGGTGATGAAACCAGCCCACCCGCGAAGGGAACACCGGAAGGTAGGGCGTAGGGATAGGTAACTTTCATAGGCGCCGGCATTTGCTTCTTCTGGAGGGTGACAGTTTGCGGGGAAAAGTGTGGCACGTTCCATAGCTTAGCCTGGGGGGTGTCAGCCTGGCTGGATAATTGCAACGGCTGAACCGGAGATTCAGTCGTAAGGCCTGTTGGCCGAGGAAAAAGAGTCGTTGCCTGGGGCTCGGTTTGCTGTGGTGGGAAGGGATCTGTAAGCATCTCGGAAAAAGAGTGGGGGCCGATGGGAGGAATATCTTCGGATAGCGAGGTGAGGAAAGCCTGGGCGGCAGCAGTAGGCGTTAGCATGCCTGGAGGGGTGATTATAAATGGTTGGGCTTGCGAATATTGGGCAAACCCCCCGGAATAAGATGGGCCAGAAACAGAGGGTGGAGGGCTCGGACGAATGGCAGGAGTTGCCAATTGAGCAGGAGCGGACGTGAAAGAATGAGATGCAAGAGAGGAAGGAGCGAAATGTACCTGCTGACTGGTCGGCGGTAGCATTTGGATCGTTTGGGACTCGACCGCAACCTCTGGCATTTGACTAGCAGCGGGTGTTTCCCTTTCGGCCGGTTCATGTGAAACTGTCCCGATAACACTTTCCGTGCGTTGTCTTTTCGCGGGGGGACTCTCACTAACCTCGGCAGTCGGATCTTTCTGCTGGGGTACTAGCCTGACCGGTTTAGCGGCCCATGTGCGCGTAAGTGAACTCCTTGATATATTAAAGCGCACGTTAGTGCCGACATAGGCGGGATGCTCGGGAGCATCACCTTCCTGCGAAGATATCGCCCTCTCTTCCTCCTGCTCGTCGGAACCCTCTGCTTCGCTCTTGTTAGCGCTGGAGGTTGGGCTGTGATGGCCTTCATCCCAGTGTCTTTCGAATTCCTGGTCGTCCTTCAATTTATTATAAGGAGCCCTCATCTGCCCTGTTTCTTGGCGGTATCTCCAGAAAGCTTTTATTTTTTCATCGTTCCATTCCTCGTCCACTTTCAACTTGTTAAGCATGCTGCGCTCTATCGGAATGTTGTCCCTGGCCACGGCCACTGGAAAGTAGAACTTGTGCCATGGGCCTCTGGTATCCGGCGTAGGGATTTGTGCCAATTCAACCAGATCTTCATCTTTATCAGTCCGGTTATTACGCCGCTTCTCCCAGTATGGTCGGGAAACATGCGTAACTCTCATATGCGGCTCAGGTAGGTCATTGAAAGGGTTGTAATCCCACTTATCGTTTACTAATACTAGCCCTAAGTGTGCCAGCTTGTCCCCTAGCAGTTGATGAGATCGCTTTTTGACAAGCGTTATTGACTTGAAGCTCTTCGGGCAACTGAAGAATCCCTTCTTTTTGACCCTTTTGCTGCTACAAAACATGAAATCAATGACGCATACCTGCCGGTAAACCTCCAGCGCGAGCACTCTATCGGTGATGCAAGCCGGGAGCAGGAAAGGCCTGTCAATAAAGCCCCTCATTCGAAGGATCGTGAAATCCTTGCCCAGGAACCAGTCGCAAGCGGGGATGTAGCTTTGCAGAAATCCAGTCTGCTCAGTGTTAAGCCGGACGATATCACCCTCTCCGATCAAATCATTCAGGACCGGGGCTATGAAATAGTCCGCGAAGGCATAGTAGTCATATGTTGCGGAAAGGTAGGGTGTCCATGTAGATACTGGCTTTCTTTTATTCTGCTCATCAAAAATTGATAGTGGGAAAAATCGGGCGAAGAAATCCGGATTCTGATGCAGGAACATGTGGACCAGGTAGGAAAGAAGTCTAAATTTCGTCTCCGCCTGATAATTCTCTATTTGCTGTATCATTTCCTCGACCATGAACTCGGCAAAATCATACCAGAAAGATTCATGTTGCCTGCGAAACTGTATTGCAGGGCCCAGCTGAAAAGCCTCGATCTTTTCATCAGAATCACGGCCGCAAACAAACGCCAGCATGGATATGGGGTCCTGAAGGTCGTCGCGGAATGAACCGCACAACAATGGGATGCTTGGTGCCTTAGCGGACACAATACCCTTCTTTTTAGTCTCCTCTAATAGGAAATCGGAGCCGGTTTTCATCCTTTTCCATATCTTTTCCCCCTTGCTTGGGCGGAAATATTCGATTTTCTCCTTTCTTGTCCTGGGGTCAGGAATGCATAACATATGCCAGATGGCTTCCTGATTGATATGAACCCTTAAATTGTGACCCTCAATGCAGTGGGTTTTTGGATTATAGCGTTGAACAGCTGCGTCGACCACCTCCGGGCAATAGTGCACGAATGGGACCATGTATTGTGGCAAACCGCTATACCAGACTCTACCTGCCGTTGCCTTCTCCGCCGCTGGTGCTGATAATCTTGCACAAGCCGCCTCTCTAAGAGACTTAGGGTTCCTAGCAAGCTTTGGATCGTAGATATTAGCCCACTTTTCTCCAACCTTTTTAGGGTTATTCCACTCTTTGGGCTTCTCTAGCTCCTCTGTGTTGGGTCTCCTCACCTTCTGGGGTATACCAGGAGTGGCATACGCTACATCATCGTACACGTAAACCTCGGCCGAAGAACGAATAGCCGAATACAGTTCCTGGCTAATCCCTTCCTCTGCTGGCTGAGCTGAAGATTCCGCCATCTTTCTTCGCGGCAGAACTTGAAGGTTCGCTGGCCTTTGAATACGCTTGCACTGGAAATACAGACAGAAAACACTTCGCGCACTCCTTAGCTTTTTGGAAAAAGACTTAGGAACAATAAGCGTTATCATGCAATAATAGCAACTTTCCTCAAGGTGGTAGGCGAGCGTGAGCCCTTGCATTTAATTCGGCATGTACCGTTAACTCCACGACTCGTGCAAGATGAGCTGATTGCTTTTTCCGAGGTGGCCGGATTTCATCATTGCTTTTAGGATATCGTGTGATACGCCCTGATTTTTCTTGGAAATTGAGCTTGCAACTGGCCTCCTCGCGTTGTGTTAGCATGTACCGGTAATTAATATCCCAGGCCGGAATGATTACGCCAAGCAAACGATCACCGCCTGAAAGAGATACGAATATCGCCTCGGGCTCTGGGATGTGCTTGAGATTTGACACCATAGCATACGGCCATACGTCCCTTCATCAGCAAGTGCCACCCTTTTAAAGCTCAATTAATTAACTTGATTTAATTAAGCATGCCTTGAGCCGTGCTACCATGCGTGTGCCAGCTCAAAACGTGAACAAATGCAGACTCGGCCCTCGAGATTGTAGCCAATATACATCACGTTGCTTACGGCGGACTGGCGTATGTCTTGTCAATTTTCTATAAATAGGCCAGTAGATAGAAAACATATACACTTTGCGTCGAGAAGTGATAGGCAAGTAGAATACTGCTAAGCGAGTCTTTTCATAGGTTAGGTAATAAGCAGCTTTCGGCATACTTAGCAGATTTTAGGAAAAGTCCTAGGAGAGATGGATACTCCCATTCGCCTGACCTCCTTCAAATCACAAACAACATTTGTAGGTGAAATCTCCACCAGGAGGCTTAAGAGAATGACGAAGAACAAGCACTCGCTGGTTTTAGTAGCCATTAAGTGGGTTCTCGGCAAAGACTGTGTGGAGTATGAAGATAAGCATCGGGTGAACACCGATGTGTGCTCACACTTTGTGGCGTCTATGCTAGACATTTGTGTCCCTCGGCCTCTTGTATTGAAGCTAGTCAAAGAAATCTTCCCGAAGAAGTACCTGAATGGGCTTGGCGAGGTTGTCACACACGCTGCGTATGGAATCGACCTGCCATCAGCTAGCGACTTACGTCGCTATATTGAAGAAGAAGCTGTCGTGGCTTGGCTACCATTCCTTAGCGGATTCCGCCTGCAGACCCGTGGTCAGCATCAGCAAAGGGTTACCCAGGCTCTTCACTTCCTGTTCAGAAGCTACAACGTGATACCATTCTACGACGTAGAGTGGTATACTGACTTCAGGGACCTGGTGTACCCACCACCGACGACAGCCGTGCTTCATGATGCTGCTAGTGCCGCCGAGGAACCTGTTGCTGAGGAAGAAGCGGACGCTGTCTTGAATGCGTCGGTTGCTGCTAGCCACTCCTGCGGATAGATGGTCCTCTTGCCCTGGTGTTTGTTGATGTAACCCCCTTGCTCCGTATCAGCCTGATAAAAGGCCAACGTATATATATATGCTCTTATACTTTGTATATTTTGAAAATCGGCATTCATGCCATTTTGTAACTCAGAAACATGTATATAAAAATATACGCCTCTTTTTGTTGTGAAATTTTATGCTCCTGTTTGCTTCTGTGTGCAATTTTTCTGGGTTTGCCAATTTTGTATGTTTTGTCTCTGTTTATGAGCATACTTTTGTGTTTTAAGAACTCCGGTGCTTCACCTACCAACGATGATAAGCGAATACATAACAAGTCAATTGGTTTAGCAAAACAATAGGCCAAAAACAGGAAAGGAAAAAGAAAAAGTGTTATTTACAACTGTACAAGGTAGGTCTTGACGCTTAATGGAACAATTTAAGGTGAATCCCATTAACCGGGATTCCTAGGGGCTCCTGTTCCATATTTTCCAGCTCGAAGGCATTGTGTTGCATGCACCAAATGATTTTGAAAGGTCCTTCCCATAGGCTATCAAACTTACCATGCTGACTTGGCTTCGCAGCCCTGCTGTCGTATTTTAGCACCAAATCTCCGCTTTTTAGGCCTTGGTCAGAAGCCCTTTTGTCAAACCACCGTTTGACCACCTGTTGACGGCCAGTCATGGCCTTTAGGGAATTCTCCATTTTTTCTTGTACTTCTAATAGTTCGGCAAACCAAACTTCCATGGCGTCATTTTGTTCTATCTCAAGAGATTTCAACAACTGTATCGCCGGAATTTCCATAGAGATAGGTAGCAGCGCTTCTTTCCCATATACTAGCTCATAGGGCGAAGTCTTGAGGACTTGTTTAGGAGTTATGTGGTTGGCCCAGAGTGATTTTCGGAGATTTTTGTGCCATTCCCTTTGGTGTTCTGAGCCCACTTTTTTTAGAAGTCGGACTAAACTTTTGTTTGTTGACTCAGCTAGGCCATTTCCCTGTGGATAGTAGTTTGAAGATGTTTTCAGGAATATGCCATTTTTCAATGCAAAGTGACATACCTTTGTGCCTACAAATGCTCTAGCATTGTCCGAAATGATCGTCTTCGGAGGGCCGAACCTCGTCACCAGAGCCTCGAGGAAATCCACAATCTCTACCTCCGTTGCCTCTTTAAGGGGAACAGCTTCAGCCCACCTTGTGAAGTAGTCTGTAGCTGTTAAAATCCATTTATGTCCCGAACTGGAAACCGGGTTGATCATTCCGATAAAGTCCAAACCCCATTGAGCAAATGGTTCATCCGCCACGATAGGTTTCAGGGGCATCGCTGAATTCTTCCTTCGGTCGGAGAATAACTGACATTTTTTGCAAGCCTTTACCAGCGAGTAGGAATCATTGAAAAGTGTGGGCCAGTAATATCCAGCCCGCAGGACCTTGATGGCTGTGGTTTTAGCGGAGAAATGTCCACCTTCGTCGCTATTGTGAAATGCGTCGAGGATCTTCTGCGCCTCCCCTGAAGTAACACACCGTAGGAGCACACCATTAAAATTTCTCTTGAAAAGGACTCCTTCTATCAGCGTGTATCCGCAATTCTGGAGCCGGTAATACCTTCTTTTCTGGGATGAGAGGCCTGGCGGGTACCTTCCGGTTCGCATGAAATTCATTCTATCTTTCAGCCAATCGTCCTCCGATCCCGATCCGTTTATCAGGACAAGTTCTGACTGTTCCTCTTTAGCAGGCATCACCACTTCCTGTGTCATATACTCACACAGACCTCTGCCTTTAATAGTCCTGGTGGGCCTGACCTCAATGTCATATTCCAGGATCTTGGTGATCCAATTACCCCTTTTTTCTGTGATTTCTCCCTCCATGATGTATTCCCGCACACTAGAATGTGCGACATATACCAGGACTTTGCTACAGGAAATTAGATGGCGAAACTTTTTAAGCCCCTTCACTATTGCAAAAGCCTGTCTTTCAACGAAGTTATAATTCACTTCATATTCCTTTAAGGTTCGGGAATAGAAAGCAACTGGATGCTCCCCTTTTCCTTCTCTATCCTTTTGAGTCAGAACAGTAGCGATACTTGACTTGCTACCGAAAGCATACATTATAAAATCTTTATGTTGATCTGGATTGATCAACACTGGGGCTGATGAGATAGCTTCCTTGACCTTCTCAAATGCCTCCCTCGCCTCCGTTGTCCACTTGAAAATTTGATCCTTTTTCAGCATTAGGGTGATCGGCCTAATCATTCCCGCAAAATCAGAAATAAATTTACTGACAAAATTTACTTTGCCCAGAAAAGACTGGACACCTTTCTTATTCACCGGGAGAGGAAGCTCCTTTATAGCCTTTACTCGTTCTGGGTCAATTGAAATACCTTCCTTCGACACAACATGTCCTAACAACTTACCCTGAGGTACTCCGAACACACATTTCCTCGGGTTTAAGGAAATCTTGAACTCTTGGCACTTTTGAAACACCAACTCCAGATGATCGAAATGATCATCTTTAGATTTGGAGAACACAGTAAGATCATCCAAATAGATTAGGATAATCTTATTGATCAGCTCGCTAAATGCGACGTCCATAGCTCTCTGGAAGGTTGCCCCTGCATTAGATAAACCAAAAGGCATCTTAGCATATGCAAACGTCCCCCACTTGGTGGTGAACGTAGTCTTGTGCTGATCTTCCTCTCTTACTCGAATCTGGTTATAGCCAGAGAAGCCATCCAATAGAGAGAACATTTCCAATCCCGCGACAGTTTGGAGGATCGACTCCATAGAAGGCAAGGGATAGTGGTCCTTCAGAGATGCTTTATTTAGGTCTCGGAAATCTACGCATAAGCGTATATCACCATTCTTCTTTCGGACTGGTACCAGATTTGATACCCAAGTACTATGTTTAATTGGGAAAACAATACGCAACTCAATGAGCTTGGTTAGCTCTTGTGCCATCAAGGCTTCAACTTTAGGGTTGACCGGCCGCTGTTTCTGTCGGATTGGCTTCGCACCTTCTGTTAGCTCAATAGTATGTTGAATGATACCAGGATCATAACCTTCCAGATCATCGTAGGACCAGGCTACTACTCCATATTTCTCACAGAAATTCATAAGCCTTTCTCTATCTTGCTGTGAGACATCTTTTCCGACCCGAAGGTTCCTGTCATCGGAGACCCGAAGATTCTCATAATCACCTTTTTCCGCCACGAACTTCCTCTTATCATTTCGGGCGTCACTACAATCGAAATTTTTTTCGAGAGTAACCAATCCTTTCGGAAGCTTATTTGATTTCAGCTGCATAATTTGTCCCTCGTAGGCCTCAGCGATCTTTGGTTGGAGTTGATCGGCAAATTCCCCTGAGTTTTGAATAAACGAGGCGATGTGTTCATCGCTCTCAAAGACTTGCCAACTTTGGTCATTATCGGGTATTGCTGGTCTAACCAGCACTCGTACTGAATGTTTGTTCTGAAGCAAGTCGGAGACAGGATCAAACTGAGCTCCGATTACTGCCATGCGGTCTGCATCGCCATTCTGAGCTCGGGGAATGGTCAGGATGTTGAAAGCTTCAAAACTTTCTATAAGGTCCCAGATTCGATGCCGATAGGATCTCATGCGGATATTCTTTGCTGCTGAGACTCCTCGGACCTGATTAACTACCAGTTCTGAATCTCCGAATACAATCAATTGTTTGATACCCATTCGTTCCGCTAGGCTTAGGCCTTGGACTAGACCCTCATATTCAGCCTCATTATTTGAACAAGCAAATTGGAATCGGAAGGCCCTCAGCAACTTTTCATTCTGTGGGGATATTAGACATATCCCTGCTCCAGCTCCAACTTTGCTCCTTGCTCCGTCAAAATATAATGTCCCCAGCTCACTTGCTTGGTCATCGTCGGGCTCTTTGACGACCTTCGGAAGAACTTGGTCTTCGTCATAGATCACATATGTGCCTAAACCGGTAGCATGATAATTTCTGAAGGGATCATTATTTATATGTTCACTCAACAGAGCGTCTTTGCTATCACTTCGGTCTCCGTTGACCTTCTCCTCCTCCAACAGTTCAACATTGTACATGTCTTGCTTGGTGATGGAGGTATGTGCCGCTTCAAAGTTAATCAGGGCCTCGTTCGCCACATGTTCGGAATGCAGAGCCTCCGATTCTATCTTCATCTTTGCGCCATGTTTGGTCCTAAGTATTAGATGTGACCAATCTAAAGACAAATAGCCGCCCACCTTTGAAGTAAACTCTCGAGAAAGGCAAAGACCAAACATTGGCGGAACATCTATGATCACTGTATCTTGCGGGACCGTGATACTCGGGCAGGCAAATAGAGTCAATGGAAGTGCTTTGATGACACCCACAGTATCAACCTTATTTCCATCTAGCTGCATCACCCCTTTCTTCATAGGTTCGTAGCTGAGTCCCAAGGCTTCGGTTATTAGTTTTGGCATAACCGTGGTACTAGCGCCAGAATCAATCATAGCGTTGTGTAATAGTTTCTCCCCTATAATGAGAGTTAAGAAGAAGGGTTGAGGTTTTGGCCTACCTCCGCCTTCCGCAGGGGATTCCATCGCTTTGTTTGCGACAACCTTAGTTGGTGGCATTTGATAAACCGCCTCGGTACTGGCCAAAGGCGCGGTTAGTGTTGGGTCCATCTGTTGCTGAAGCGCTTTTTGGAGTATGGTCTTCTGCTCCGGGATAGCTAGAATGTCCCATAAAGACATATTAGCAGGTGATTTCTTCAACTGCTCCACCACATTAAGAGATGAGGAGCTCGGAGATTTCTGCTCCTTGGCTTTTGTTACAATAATTTCCTTCCGCCGTTGAGGACACAAGGATTCGGTCGGGCCACCAGGAATTTGATCCGAAACGTCCTTGCACTGCGGATTGTCCGAAAGTGAAACCACGGCCTCACCGGTGAATCTTCTCTTGGAGCGTGTATTATAGTCAGACTTTACCCGCGGCGTTTCGGCAGTGGACGTGTCATTCGCAAACACCGTTTCCTCGTCTTCCATCCATGAGAAGAGCGCATGATCAGGAACAATGTCGGACTCTTGCTCCAGGGACATTCCTTGTATTTGCGTGGTAAGGACCGCGTTCTCCATTGCCGGGGCATATCCGTATTCTTCGC
Source organism: Sequoia sempervirens (assembly GCA_007258455.2). NCBI lineage: Eukaryota > Viridiplantae > Streptophyta > Pinopsida > Cupressales > Cupressaceae > Sequoia > Sequoia sempervirens. The sequence goes on from VDFB02306021.1 coordinate 27,043, forward strand.
TCTCTGTCGCAATCCCTTGACTACGTTGCTCTGCTATCCTTTGTTGTAAGTTGCCACGCGGACAATTTCGGGGCATATGCGCATCGTTGCAAGGGAAGCACCATGGATTGATGTCATCAATAAGATTATTTTGTCTCGCGGTTAATTCTCTGCTAGAGCTTGGCGACGCTCCTGCCAGTGGCGTAGGCACCGGAACTATTTGGTTCATAGCCGCCATTGGTGAGTTAGTGCGATGCGCATTCTGATATTGATTCTACTGATAGGTAGGCCGCCCACCTTGGTAGTTCTGATACGCAGGCCGCGGAGGCATTGCTTGATTCCGCTTGAGCGTTGTTATATCATTCGCCATAGTCCGTAGCATCTCCTTGAGGTCGCCCATTTCATTCTTCGGAGAACTTGATGTAGAGGCCAAGTTTTCAGGAGCGGCTATATATGAGTACGCTGACTGGGGAGTCGCTGGCACACTGGTCGATGCCACCTCTTGTGCCACGTTTGATATCTCAAGAAATATCGGCATAACAGGTCGAGGAGGCAATTTTCCGCAGTCTATCAAGTGATTTTCTGCTTTGATAGCGGTGGCATATGCATCTGGTAGAGTGGCTCCTCCCAGAGACTTGATCATCATAGAAATGTCAGGATTGATGGACTTCAGATAGAACATGAATGCCAAATCTGGGGTCGGGCGGATGGTCAAGGGAATCCTCCGCCAACTTGAGTGAAATCGGGCATTGAAGTCCGTCAGAGCCTCCTGGGGTGCTCGTTTGATGACGGATAACTGATAATATAGCGAAGAACGATCTCCGTCATTTGAAAACCTTTCATAGAATGGATCTCCGAGGTCATCCCAAGTGCGAATGGTATTAGGAGTCAGTGTTCGGTACCACTCCAGGGCCTTGCCTTTGAAGGACGCAGCAAGGAGCCTCAGGGCTACATTCTACGCCGTGATACCATGTACTAGGCATACATCCGCTACATCCTGCAAATGCTCTGCTGGCATTTTTGTGTTATCTCCGGTGAATTTGGGAAGAGATTTCAGGGCCGAAACCGGAATGGCACCCCAAACAGCAGGTGCTACCGGAGCTACAAGGGGACTCCCAGCATCCCATGCTACATAATTTCTGTTCGCGGCCGGCAACATGGTGAGAGGAAAGGGTGGTGGGAATGGAACAGTTACTAACTGATTTGCGGCCTGGACTGTCCTGGATGGAGGCACTAGTAAACCTGGGTTACTTGCAGTTTGGGATCTAGTTACAGGCCGATGGCTCATACACCCTTTTAGAAGACGATTTCATTAGTTTGGGTCCCACCGGGCGTGCCAGAAAAAAGGACAAACTGTTGACGCCAAAAATTGACGGGATAACAGTGCCTTTATGGGAAACTCAGTTCAAGGGGGACCCCTTTGCGCCAAACTGAGTGACCTCCAGATTTTAAAGAAGCCGGCTTCTTCTATATAATGGTTTTTAGAAAGGGAAAAGGAAGCAGATATAATGAAACAAATATTAATCTAAGGCGATGCGCCAAAGCTTTTTGATAGGCACGATAAATCATAGACTCAAGGGCCTGAATGTTATTGATATGTTCCAAAACACCGGAAGCTTAAAGCAATAGCATAAACAGTTCATTTAATTGACATAAAACAGTATCGCATACATTCTTACTGCTAAGAAGAGTCATTAAGACATGATTTAGACCAGCAAGTTTGCGTTCAATATATAGAAGTCTCCTCAAATGAAATGCTTAAGACAATAAAAAGCACAATTCACAGTTTAATCAAGACATAAAAAGCAGAAAGGCCGAACAATAGGCACAGTCTGAAAGTATCTTGCAAATAAACATGCAAAAGAGGCCTGGCGTCTCTTGCTAAAACCAGTATTCTTCCTGTAAAATCTTGGACCATTTTCCCTCAACAGAGGGAGTATATATAGCCGGAGAGCAAAATCCCACCGCCTGGAGAGTTGTAACAGAATGATTCCACAATCCCCCGTAATGATGCCCGGATAAGAATATTCCCAATGCCGTTATGAGAGCAGCCAATCAGGGCACAGCATCCAGTTGGTTAGTTACAGGCGTGCCCTTTTGGAATGATGGCAGTGGTCCCAACCAGGCTTCGAAGCGACGAGTGTCGTCCACCGCCTTAGAGAACCATGGCGAGCAGCAGTCAATGACACCATCCCGCTCGGCCATCTCACAGCTTGCTTTGATAATCGATGTAAGGCACGTGGCAGCAAACTGCGGCCCGAATGAAAACTCTTTCTCCATTGACCGGGAGCTTGCGGAGAAGTGACACGTGTTCAGGGGACGGAGGCTACTTTGAAAACGGGGAAAGGCCGCATGAAAAGGGGGCGAAAGACGCGTGGCCACGTTTTGCAACCCGTGGTGCTCTCGTCCCTTTGTTGTTTTAAAAGCCGCGAACCGCTGACACGTGAGCGAGGGTGGGCCCTGCCAGGAAATAAAGAAGGCCAATAGAAATCTTTCGCAGCCCGCCGCAGCATACTCTACTCCTGCTAGGGAAAGATTGCGCTACACCGCCACGTATAGAGATGTGGGCCCCGTTTCGCAACCCGTAGGAAACATAAAGCAATAGAAAATGAAAAACCCCGCAGGCGAGACACGTGGGCGCCCAGCGCAGCATCTCAAGAGCCAAAAGGGAAGCCGCTTGCCAAAGTTGCGAAGCGAGGAATGCACACAAAGGGAAAGATCAAAAACCTGCTGGGAAGCCGAAGAAACGCGGAGACGCGCAGGCCAGCGCATGAACATGCAAAAAAGGGGAACCCGAAGGGAGCTGAGTGGAATATTATTTCAACACATACCAACCTAGGCTTTTCTCAAGAAGAACTTCTTAAAAATGGAATTCATCAAACTTTGGAATGTAGATGGTGCATTGGTAAGACCAAATGGCATCACCAAAAATTCATAATGACCCTCATGAGTCCGAAATATTGTCTTACAAATATCTTCCTCCTTAATCCAAATTTGGTGATAACCAGATCTAAGATCTAACTCAAGGTAAACAACATAGCTCCATTTAATTCATCTAGCAAATCATCAATGACTGGAATTGGAAACTTATCTTTAATAGTGTACATGTTGAGCACTCTATAATCTAGACACATGCACCAAGTATCATCCTTCTTACGTACCATCACCACCGGCGAAGAGTAAGCACTTTGGCTATTCCTGATGATTCCTGCCTCTAGCATCTCTTCAACAATTTTTTCTATCTCACTCTTTTATATGTGTAGATACCTGTAAGGCCTGATGTTCGGTGGTTGGCTCCCTGGGACTAACTTGATGGCATGATCATGATCCCTCTTAGGAGGAATTCCTTTAGGCATATCTCCAAGAACAACTGAGTGACGATCAATTATAGCTTGCAAATCTGGATGAGTAGGAGTAATAGATTGAGAGACTTCTAATGAACATGGATTTGGGCCACAAATCCATCCACTCCTTTCTTAAGCAACTTTTTTACATTTGATGAGGAGCTTACCATTTGTGGAGATTTTTTCTTCAACCCCCTTAGCTCTACTAGCCTTCCTTCTGATTGAAATCTCATGAATAGTTCTTGGAAGTTCATCTCAATTGTTCCTAATGTAGTAAGCCATTGTACTCCCAAAACAATATATGTTGCACCCATGGATATAAGAGTTGATAATATCCATGGATAATTTAATGCTATGACACTTCTAAGACAACTAACGTACCACCATCGCAATCAAAACTTGAAACTCACGGGCTGGATATATGGAAACAATTTGGGCAGGTAGCTAACTTTTGTTGATGAAATTATGGGTACTACACGAATTAGATCAACAGCATTTACCTTCTACTTCTTTAGGAACCCCACCACCTTGAGAGTTTGTGGAGCACTGAAACCTGAGAGTGCATGACAAGAAATGATTGGTTGAGAATCATGTGATCCCTCATTTGACTCCTTTTCATCTTCTAGTATGGGTTCCTCCTCTTCTTCCTCATGGGACCTTCAATATAAACAATTTCTTTTCACTACATTTGTAATGGCAAATTTGTATTTGCTATCCTGGGTGAAACTGCAAGCCTTTTTTCTCTTTCTCCTCAATTTGTTGTGTGGAGTCCAACTTAGTAGGTGTGTTGAATATCACCTCTCTCTTGTCACATTAGCCTTGCTTCTTAGGAATCAAATATTTCTCCTCTACCGAGGTGCTAAGATAAAAACTCATTTGTATGGAACTAGGGCTAAACATGGTACCTCATGTTGAATGTGATCCTTGAGACCACCCAAGAATAAATCATTCAAGTTTTCCTCCGTAATTGAATCCACCCTTAATGATAGATTTTGGAATTGCTGAATATAATCCTTAACTGATCCTGTTTGTTGAAGTTTAGCTAGCTGGCTGAAGAAGTTGTCTGTGACACTATTGCTATATTGTGCTTGGAGTTCCTCTGTAAAAATTGACCATGAGACGGTGAGCCCCTTTTTTCTTCAATGAGTGCAAAGCCAACGATACCAAATGAATTGATCTGGTTCTAGATATAAGGAAGCCATCGTGACCTTTTATCCATTTGGGATTTGGTGTACTTAAAAAAATTCTCCATTTGGTTTATCCATGTTAGAGGATCCTTACCATCGAACTTGCGCATATCCACCTTTGGAAATAAATTCCTAGATCTCATAGGAGTACTAAAGCTTGGGTCAGTAGTAGCTGACCTAGAATTTTCACCTTGGCCGCTTGAGAAATCCTTTCTTGATTCAGCTATGTAGGTGCTTAACATGTTTTTCATGTCCGACATATCCATCTTAATTGAGGAAATTTCTTCCTTGACCTTATTGATTTCTTCATTATGAGTAATATCCTTGATTGTTTCACCATCCTTATTAGGAGTCTTCCCCGGAGTGACAACATTCTTCTTACCCCTTGTTGCAGGCCCTGTCATGATGGAAACCACTAATATTGAAATAAATCACACAAATGAAACTTAAATTCTCTCAAATTTTTACCATAATCTCCTTTAGTATTTCTTCAAAAACCCAATAAAAATTAGACTCCAATTCAACAATATGAGCGAGATATGTAGATTCTAAAAAAATAGTGTAGAAACCCTAATTCTGCATAATTCGCTTAATTCTACTCCAATTCTTCTGAAATCTATACTGTAGCTTCTTCCATATGTTCTTCAAAAACCCTTTAAAAATCAGAAAAAAATTCACCAAAATCTGAAAGATATGCTCTTCCCAAAATTGCCTCCAAAATTGAGAAAAACCTTGCCTCTATGGTGCCAAGATCACGCTCTGATACCACTTGTTAGGAAATAACTTGCACAATAGATGAATATGATATGAAATATGCTGAAAATACTTGATAATAACTGAGAATAACAAGCCACTTCGAGGGGGAAAACCTCCAAATATCTCTAATGAGAACACACTTCACACTTGATGATGAAATAAGACTCACAACCTCCTATATATAC